>CAHIKZ030000064.1:1802500-2002500 GCA_903632075.3 Acanthosepion pharaonis | reverse complement strand
TTAACTGTTTTCTTTACCAAAGCAGAACACTATTGACATAAAGATCCATTTACCTGATCGAGATATTGGCAATATTCAATGAAAGTCCTTCCATGTTCCAATACCTTGTAATGGATGATACCGTTTATATTCCTCCAGACACAAAGCAAAAATTTCTATGGACTGTGTTCTGGTTTTGGTGCTGGTTTCTTGTCCTATGATAGCCACAGTCTTTTTTGTTTTCTGTTGACATGCAAAACCCATTTTTCATCACATGTAACGATGTGATGCAAAAATGAAAGGTTGGCATTCTTGGTTAAAAGATTGCTGCAGATCATAAAATGTGTTTGGTTCTCAAGTGAAAGATCATGAAGAACCTACATTCCTTTACCAATTAAACTCAGAAATGCACTATAAATGACTTGCTTTTTAATAGAAAAAATGATAAATTAATTCTAAATGCAGTTTCCAACCATTTAAACTTGGTTCTGCTTTAGTTGGCCAATTTATAATTCATATTGATGAAATATGTACTTGAATTTTAAACACTCTGATACAAATTCCAACCATAGACAAAATTTTAAACTCATTCAGTCTTTCTTATCAAATCATGAAATAAAAGTTATCCTAAAAGGTCACTCCTCTAGATACTTTTGTACTAATGCAGGTGTCCCTCATGACTATATTCTTGGTCCTACTTTGTTCTTAATTTTCATTAATGACCTTCCTGATGACATCAGCTTTCAATTTACTCCTGACAGTAAGGTCAAACTGGTGGCTGATCTCAAATATGACCTACAGTATATTGTTAATTAGAACAAAGAATGGCTTATTAATTTTAATGCCTCCAAAACAAAACTCCTTTCTATTAATCAGCTCAGAGACCCCTATCTTCCTTCTATCAGTACAGCTAATGTGAACCTCCAGGAGAGTGACTTGTTACACTTTCTCGGGCTAACATTCTTGGCTGACATGAAGTGGAAAGACTCTATTGAATCCATTGCTAGATCTGCTGCAAAGAAAGTTGTTTCACTGTGCCATGCTAGACAAATCTTTCTCTCCAGAATCTATCTTATATATCTATGTCTACCATTCATCCAGGCTTTGAATATTGCTGCCACATATGGTCCGATGCTCCAGCTATATATTTAGAGGTTCTTGAGAGATTCCAAAGAAGAAATAGCAATATTATTGGCCCTGACCTGGCATCTCAGCTTGAGTTACTTTCCCACTACCATAAAGTTGCTTCCTTGTGCCTTTTCTATAAATACTTTTATGGTAATTGTTTGGACAAGCTCTTCACTATGTTACCTAGACTTTATGAATTTAAGTGTAGTACTAGATTGGCAACAAGGTTTCATCAGTTTACAGTTGAATTGGCTGGATGTAACCATAAGTTCTATGCTAACAGTTTCTTTTCTCACACTTCTCGTTTGTGGAACTCCCTTCCAGCTCCATGCTTTCCAACCAGGTTTGTCAAAAATTGAAATGCCATTATGTCAAGAATTTTTTGCCAGAAAACCAGCACCCTATTATTAAAATTAAAAAAAAATATTCAAAATAATTTCTTTGATTTTGACATTAATTATTGTCTTAGATAGAAAACAATTTTCATTAATTATAATGTAAAATTTAAATGTTAAAAGTCAATGTTTATTTTTGTCAGAAATATTTTACTCTATGATGCCTATTAAATGACAGAAGGGACTCAACTCACCCTCACAAAGAAATATATTTGATTTAAGCCTACTGTAAAAATGAAAGGAATTAGTCAAAAATGTTTCAGTAGCCAATAAAGAACCTTTTTTCCTTAACTAATTTAAGGTTTTCTTCTTCAAGAATTGATGACTCAGACTTAGATGTATTTGATAATATTAGATTGACTAATTTCCTTTATATTTAAAAAAAAATATTCTTATTATGTTTTTGTCAATTTTTATTTACATTTTACTCGTTTAAATAGGAATATAACAAAATGGCATCTTCCTTGGACCCAATACCTGTTAATGTCAATAGCATTCTGAATAAACATGGGATTATACATAGCTGTTCAAATCTATTGTTTTTTGGTTTTAAACACTTAATATCCTTCCTTATCTAGCCATCTTTGTTCAGCT
Organism: Acanthosepion pharaonis; assembly: GCA_903632075.3. Lineage (NCBI taxonomy): Eukaryota > Metazoa > Mollusca > Cephalopoda > Sepiida > Sepiidae > Acanthosepion > Acanthosepion pharaonis. The sequence continues at coordinate 2,000,404 of CAHIKZ030000064.1, read as the reverse complement.
TCAGGTTGAATTTTGGGTTCAGATTTGTCCTTTTCCTAGTCTGTTGGTTGTTTTTGTTTAAGAGCATATCAACACCTCTATGCATTAATTAATACTGAAATCAAAATATTCTGCATGCAATCTTAATTTATTTTTTGAAATAATAATGGTTTAGTGACCCATGTCTTACTAATTAAACTGTATCTGGAAGGAGAACAGGTGGATTCATACCCACTTCCCAAGGGCAGTTGCGTGCAAGTGAATATTATGAACCAAACTTGAATTGGAATTCAGCTCTCTGATTAACATTCCGAGCAATTATCCATTACACCATCTACATATCCAAGCTTACCTGGTATTCCCAAGCAGTCACCCATCTAAGTACTGACTAGACTAGACATTGCTTAACTTTGGTGATCATATGGGAACCAGTTTCAAAGTGATGAGGCCTTAAGCCTCTTCTAGATTGGATGTCAACCATCTAGAGAGTCTAGTCTTTCCTGCTATTTAACCCATAGCTGGGGAGAGAGTCATACCTTTTACCAGGGCATTTGTGCAGGATCAAGTATAACAGTCAAAATTAGAACTCTGCTTGTTAATCCTACTTTTTGATCTGATAACTTGTATGGCCCCAAATTCACAATAGAATATGATTCTTCTTTTTGAACATGTAGACTCCCCTTTGGAGTATAGAGCCACAGCCACATCACTAGGTATTGTGGATATGTAGCCCAATGCACAAGTGAATTTTGATTCAGAATTGTTCTTCCTTAAGAAAAAAAAGCCCAGATTTCTCTGTTAACCCATAGACAGAGGGTGAAGGAATGGATTTATGACTTTCACAAAAGTATTTGGGTGAAAGGGAATGTAATGACTTTGACTGCGATTCAAACTTGGCTCACTAATTTCTTGTTTTGAGAAACTGCGCATTTCATTATTTGCCACTTTATAAAATTAGTTTTAGTTTAATAGAAGTTTTAAATGTATAAAATTTGGGGATTAGGCCACACCATGGATAAATTGCAAAGTACATGGTCTATTGTCCCAATGAAAGAGGCCCTGTACCATACACAGTCATGTAAATTACCTAGTGCCTTAGGACTAATTAAATGCTTGTAGGTGGCATGAAAAAAAATCTGTATAACTGGCTGAGGCACACATAAAAGTCGGAAGATTTTGTCTAAGGGGGTGGAGCCAGCTGTGAGTTTTAAGGACAAAGACGTAGCAGTGAGGAATGTGAGACAGATTACTAGATATATTACTACAAGAAACTAAGAATTTGAGAAAATGCGCATTTCATTATCTGCTTCTACATAAAGCAAATTAGTTTTAGTTTAATAAAAATTTTAAATGCATAAGATTTGGGGATTAGGCCAATCATGGATAAGAGAAATTGATCTGTGGATGGTGATGTGTTAAATAAAAATTTAATCACAAGGGCTTAAATATATCAAAGGCGATTGACAAGGTGTGACATTGCAGGTTGCTACACAAACTTTTCTGCTATGGAATCTCTAGAGGGGTCCTCCAGAGGAGTACAAAAACAAAATTTAGTAAATAAAATTTTAGAAGTACAGAGTTAAACTAAGAGTACATGCAATTCAAGAGCATGTATTCAGGTAGGGACATTTAATTATGTAACCACCATTCCTTAATGAATTTTAACTATTTATTTAGATTTTAACATAAGTTGCATTGTCCCCTAAAAATAAAAAAAAAAGCAAGTTAAAGCTAGACTAAAACTCTGGCAATTTATTTTATTTTTAAACATGAGGGAAAGGAAAAGTTAAGCTCCATCTATCTATCTATCTATCTATCTCTCTCTCTCTCTCTCTCTCTATATATATATATATATATATATATATATATATATGTGTGTGTGTGTGTGTGTGTGTGTGTGTGTATATATATATATGTACTTAGTTGTATTGATATGAGTTTGTGACCCTGGGTTTCATGCCTTTGCAATCATCAGACGACAGTGCAGAGGATTCAGCTAAGTTGTTTTTTAGAGGTCTCTTTGTGCTCATAAATGCGTTTTTCAAACTTCTACTTGTTTCTCCAATATATTGGGAGGAACAGTTTTGTAATTTATTTTATAAATGCCTGCTTCAGAAATATTAGTGCTATTATTGTTTGAAGATCTTAGTATATCTATAATGGTTTTGGAAGTGTTTGTGACTATTTCAAGATTATTTAGATGGGATAGGTTATTCTGGATCGTGGACGTAAGAGACCTCACAAAAAACAACTTAGCTAATGCAATAGTCATACATAGAAATAAATTCAACCATAATTTTGATTTTAAAAATGCTACACTCATAAAAAAAGAAAATAACTCACTCAGAAGGAAAATTCTGGAGAATGCCGCTTACAGAAAATTACCCAAATATTAATCTACGCCCAGGCCTTTTCCGTATTTCACCTTTCTTAACAAAAGTAATGCTCTTACAAACAAATATTCACAACAGATTCATAAAATCAAAAGAAAATGGTTGAATACATCAACACAGATATAATGACAATATTCTCTATATGTGACAATCACTGACGTTATTTTTCAGTTAAAAAATATGAAAATAGCGTTTCTCTACATTCCAGTTGCTAGGTACATTCTGTTTTTGTTTTTATTAGTTACTTTGTTCATTTAATTCCATTTTCGTATTTTGCTTTGATAAAGTCCACATTGGACGAAAAGCATCAGCAATTACCAGTTTTCCTATTGTCATTTTTATTCATAAATATTGTATTCTCTACTGGTTAAATAGGAGAAATTTTCATATATATATATATATATATATATATATATATATATATATATATATATTATGTGGCCTTCCTCTCTCTTAATAAAAGAATTATTGTATAAACACAAATGCCACATGAGTTCTTGATAATGACCGCGAAAAATGAAAGTACTTGAACAAAAATAACAAAATATGAACTTTGGACATTTTATCCACAACACAATAGGCAAGACATCTGAAAATTCGAAAAATGTTAGTTTGGTATAGTTTTGATTTCATCTCTGTTATTTCTGATAATAGGGTTAGATGTTTTTAATTTCTTATAATAGATAATTAATTTGATATTTTTAGTTTGTTCAACAGGACTAATACAATTTTTTATAATGTTCCTTAAAGGAAATTGATCCTGTTTGTAATTTCTGTGTAGCTTATGTTTTTATTATTGCTTTTAATCATTTTATCCAAGCAAAGCAATAATGCCACTAAGATATAAAGGGTTATACATGGTTTCTGTATACAATTGCCCAGGCCTGCACCTACCTCAGTGGGGGGTCATTCCAGTCTCAACACCAAAGGAATAAAAATTGACCAAACAGGACACTACCTTTATCTCTTGAGATAAAAGGATGCATACTACTATTACTACTACCCTCGAACTAATGTACTCATCTTATTTTGTTTTGGCTGTTGTGCTCTTTGGCCTTCATCAGGTGCATGTTAATCTGTGTAACCTTTAGAGAATTTTGAATTGAACCCTTTATATAATCTATGGGGGTAGGTTGTTCTTGTTCCACTAGGGACATTGTATATTGTACTGCTCAGTTATTGCTTGCCCCATTTCCCTGGGTTATTGCTTGCCCCATTTCTGTGTGTCTAAGTACACACTGCACTGCCCAGAGACTGAACACCTAATTGCTATGTCGCCAAATTCATGAACTAACAATTTAAACCACTACGCTCCTTGGCCTTCCTCATGTGCCTGTGAATCTGAGTAACCTGTAACAGCTCCTTTTTGAGAAAAAAAAGGAAGTGGCCAATTCAGAGGTCACTTATCACAGCATTGTTGTAACCAGCATGTAACGAGTCCCTTGATTGGTCAATAGACAAGCCAATGACAGCCCTACTTCATTTCCACTTTGGCTGACAATTTAGAAACTCTTTCTTTTTTGAGTACTGAGCCTGGAGCAGTAAAAATGCACAAAGCTGCTTTCTGACCAACAACAATATGGAAAAATCATAGATGTACCATTTGAATAAATATCTCTAATTATTATATATATATATATATATTTGATATTTCCTGTTATTTTAATTTCCTGTTTCTCTTGTTGTGGTCTGTTATTAGAAGAGACCCATATTGTGTATAATTGTATGGTGTTCAAACAACCTTTAAGTAATTTCAAACCAAACTCTTTAATTTAATCTATGGGGATAGAGTGTTTTCATTTTGCTGTCCATGTCTCGGGATATCTTATGTTGTTCATTTTCTGTACTGCTCACTAACTGCTATTTCCACTGAATCTAAACCACGACAGAAAGCTACAAAGCTCCTATCTTAATTTATGTCATAATGACTTTTTTTCATACTCCTTTGCTTAGCACTTCATCTTTGTTGTTAATATCACATTTCGGCTGTTGTGCTCTCTGGCCTTCTTCAGGTGTCTGTTGATCTAGGTAACAATTTTTAACTGAACCTATTTTTTTTAATCCATGGTTGCAAATTGTTCTCTTCTGTTATCCACGTGTCTTCTAAAATCTGCAGTCCTCCCCAAGGTTCTGACAATTTTTTTTTTTACATATCACTTCTTTTGTGATGTTTGTCATTTTTATTTTTTGTGTACCACTGTTAAAAACTGCTGTCAAGCTTATTTACATTCAGACTAATGTCCTCATCTTTGTTGCAATTATGACAATGTTTCAGCCATTGTGTCATTTAGCCTTCTTCAGGTGTCTATTAATCTGAGTAACTTTCAGGAAATTTTGAACAAAACTCTTTAATTTAATCTTTATTTCAGGAGTAGATAGTTTGCCTACTGCTGTTTATCTTATCTTGTTCTATTTTAGTACTGCTCATACTACCTGGCCCAGGGATTGAATTCACAATTAGTATGTCAACAAATTCACAAACTAACACTTAAATCCACTTGGCTATTTTATTGTGCAGATTTAGACTCAGTAGAAACAAACACTAAATAATCCTAAGACATAGACAGTGGAATAAGAACAATATATCTCCATAGATTAAATAAAGGGTTCAGTTCAAAATTCTCTGAAGGTTACTTGATTTGATAGGCATCTGAAGAAGGCTGGATGGTACATTGGCTGAAATATTGTGTGTATAACAACAAAGATGAAGACAATAGTCTGAACGTAAATAATATCAATAACTTCTTATCTCAGAAATTCAGACAGAAATTAATATTTTCATCTTGGTTATCATTGTAGGTTGAGAACAACCTACAACTGAGGATTGAACAATGGGGAAATTTACATAATGTTTTTCTCAATGAATCAAAAGATGTGACTTTAACTTTAAGATACCGCTTTAAAAACTAATGCTCAGCAAGGTCTGAAAACTGATGCTCAGTAGGGTTTGAAAAGTAAGGCTCAGCAAGGTCTGAAAACTGATGTTCAGTAGGGTTTGAAAAGTAAGGCTCAGTAGGGTTTGAAAACTGTTGCTCAGCAGGGCCTGAATTAATGCACAATAGAAAAAGCCAAAAAAACAAATCATATTCTTAGATGACAAATAAATGTCTCACATGATTGTTAATTTTTGCTTTCCCTGGAAAGTTCATTAGCTCACTCTTCCCAATTTATTAATTTTTAACTATTCACAGTTACCCTATTCAGTAGATTGTTGGAAAGTTTTGTTTTGAAATGTATTGTGGCCAGAAACCATTATCCTGCAAACTTTCTTTAAGTGAAATATCTTACATGTCTGATTCATTTAAACTATAAACACAACATTCAAATTGTGTGAAATATTTTTGATTTTATTAATACATTTTAAGATATTGTTTTTGGACATATACTGTTAATTTGTTGGCCATTGATGGGTATATATATATATACTCGACTCTGTCATTGAATTCGATGTATGAGGGTCAGGCAGGTCAGTTCCCAGGAAACTGACAGCCCGAGAACAGTACATGAGATTTGATTATAGTGATAAAGGTTTCGTGCAGGACCATCCACACTATTTGAAGGGCCGAATACAGATATCCGGTGCACTCCATGCCACAAGGTCCCCAAATGACCCTCCCCAGGTTTTGAATTCAGAGTTGTCCTTCTAGACTAGTTGCCATCCAAGGCTATAGAACTCAGTCTGTCCTGCTATTTACCCATAGCTCGAGGAAGAAAGGGATTCACACCTTTCCCAAGGGTATCAGCACGTAAGTGAATATTCTACAGTGAACTAAAAGCTTAGATTCATTTAGTTTGGGCACCAGGAAAAAAAACCCTTCAGAGCAGTCGCCATGCAAATATTTGTAGAAAAGACTGAGAGGAGCCATGTTACATTGGTGAGAAAGTGACTGAAGTTGAAATGCCAGGTCAGGATCAATTACATTGCAGATCTTTCTTTGGATTTTGTCGAGAACCTCTAGATGAATAGCAGGAGCACCAGACATGGCAGCAGTATTTAATGCACAGACGAATGGTAGATGTGTAAATGTGCAAGATGGATTCTGACAAGAAAAATTTTCTAGCACGACACAGTGACCCAACATTCCTTGCAGTAGATGCAGCTATTGATTTGATGTAGTCGCTCCACTTCAAGTCAGTTGAAAATGTAAGGCCAAGAAGGTGTTGTGTGTTGCTCTCCAGGAGTAAAAATTTTTAAATAAAAGATTTCTTTTCACATTTATTTCTTTATAAAATGGTAAATTTATAGAAGATAAATAATAAATATTGCATTGTACTTGGTTCACATATTTTGGGAGTGAAGTTAGTACAAAATAATAAAAGAAATACCATGCTTTTTATATACTATTTTTGTTGTGTGCACAAAAATTAGTCTGCTCGGTTTACTTTCTTTCGCTTTTGAAATTTCAAGATTACTAAATACTATACATGCTCAAGGAAGTCTTGGAGGGCCACAACTAATAGAATGTTTGATTATAACAACCAAGATGAGGATGAAGCCTGGATAAATAAGTGTGTGATAATTATAATTTCTAGATGGTGACCAAATATAACTGTCATCTGAAGATGGAGGGAGAGTACAACAGGCAAAATATAGTGGCTAAACATCCAAGATGGGGACACAAATCAGAATTGATCAATATATAATAATACAATCAATTTTTTCTTTTCAAAAATCTTGAATTTCAGAAACTCTAGTTGTCCATGTTTGATAATTCTCCCAAAATGTCTGTTATGATAATGGGAAGCAGGATAGTCCACTCAGAATCTTTTATGTGCCGTATCTCTTCAGGATGTAAGCAATCATGGCCCTCCACATCTTCCTGTCCCTTGAAACGCTTAATAATTTTGTCTTTTGTTTATTTCTTCCAAACCCTGTTCCATCATTTGCTCAAGCCCATCATATGTTACGTGCTACTTTCCACTGTCTCTCTTTCTCTCTGTCCTGTGAGTATCAGATTTTCCAAGCCCTCCTTCCTTATTACATGCCTTAGAAATTTCAACTGCCTCTTCCTTATGTTAAGTATAAGCTTCCTTTTTGTTTCCATGCTCTCCAAAACCTCATTGTAGCTCACATGTTCGGCTCATGGTATTCTCAGCATCTTTCTGTAGAATCACATTTTTGTTGCTTCAAGTCTCTTCTTCATCTTTGAGGAAACTGTCCAGCATTCACTGCCATACACAGGACTGTTAGATAATACATAGCCATAATCTGGTGAATGTTGGATTTTGATTGGACAGTTCTACAATTAGAAAGCCACAAATGACCTATACAAGAATAGTGAGATGATGACCTACACTGAAAGAGAAACAAACATAGCGTGGAGATCAGTCATGTTGTTATAGGAGCCAGTTTGTTTTGAATGGCAGCCATTTGCAATCTTTTAGAAAGAGAAATACCATTTGTCTGAACAACATAACCTGATTTTAACACCTGGTGATATGGACAACATACTAATTAGTTTAGTATTAATTGGCATGTTTACTGAGTAGTTAAGTTAGCCAGCTGCAACAGAAATTCAAAACACAACACCAGTTTTAAAAAATACATAATTACAGAAGCCTCTCTTATCTGGTTTTAATTACCTGAAAACAAGTTTTACTTAATTTTCTTAGAGTGCAAGGAGAAGTGGCGCTGGCAATTTGGATATGTCAAAGAGAGATCATAAAGTTCTTTGTTTAAGTGAAACAGTCAAAATTCCTTACATAATAAGGAAAGAAACATCCTTCTTCTTGTTAAAATCTATCATAAAAATGAATCTGTTGTGGTTGTGAAGAAAAACTTTTAAAAATCTAAATAAATTAAGAATTAGTAAAACAAATTTTACAAATTCAAATTGTAGCAAACATTTCTGCTAATTAGTTAATTTCAGACTAAATAAAAACCTCCTTTTATTGAAAATTATTAATAAGCTACAATATCTAATAATTAATAAAATAATATTAATGAAAATATATCATACATATTTATAAGTCTACCATTTGTCCATGCATTGAATATCACTGCCACATGTGGTCTGGTGCTTCTGCTAAGTATTTAGAGATTCTTGATAAAATGCAGAGAAGAATCTGCAATATTATTGGTCCTGACCTAGCATCTCAGCTTTAGTCATTTTCCCACTGCTATAACTTAGCTTTCCTGTGCCTTTTCTGTAAATGCTTTTATGGTAACTGTTCTGATAAACTTTCTTCTATAGCTGTCCACGGACATTTGTAAGTATAGGGTCTTGTGTGCAAATAATAGTGGCTTTATTGCCCTGCATGGGGTGAAATGTTAAAAAAAATTCCTACTGAGTGGATATTAACTTAAAATCAAAATTTAATTAATTTATAATTTATGGAGAAAGACAGAATTTACGCAGCCTTTAAAATGTATATCAAATTATTAATTGCAAACTCTCAGCATTTAAGCATTTGTAGTTATTAGAAATTGTATATTCTTTAATTAACACATTTTCAAATGGAATTTAACATATTTCTGTTAAATATATGTACAGATCTTTGTGTTTACTACTTGGTCCATGCTTTTAGTATAAATAAAAAATAGCATATCAATTAGTGATTCATAAAACAAACTTGTTATTCTCAATGTGTCTTAAGAGTGCCGTGAAATATGTGTGTGTGTGTGTGTGTGTGTGTGTACAAAAGAAATATCTCATTAGTTAAAAAGGCTTTATCAATTTTATTGCAATTTTCTACCTCTTATTTATGTGAATGAGGCTTCTCAACTCTAAATAACATCAAAAATAAGAAGTGAGAAAGACCACGCTCGACTGAATAAGAAATGAGTGTCTGCTTATTGTACATTGGACCAAACATTGAAGAAATTACGAAAAAAAACACCAGGCTCAGGTTTCACACTAAATAAGCTGCACCAATAATTGAATAGAAACATTGAAATAAAGTAAGTTTATATTTGTGTATGTATTTTAAAAAAGCTATGGTTTTATTTCATAACATTTAAAATTTTGACTCTTTAAAATTTTTGCTAAGTGTGCTGTGATATTTTCATTTGCTCCTCAAACCTTATTTTTAGTGGATATCTGTATTTGTAATAGATGCCCTGTTTTTATTTGAAACAGTATTAAGTTTTGTATACAAGGCTGAACACGCTTTTGTATGGTTACGAAACATGGACAGTCTATCATCACCATATTAACCTTCTTGAGCATCTGCAGACTGAAATAGCAGGATAAAGTCTCCAATGTCAAGATCCTAAAATGATGTGTTGTACTCAACACAGAAAGCCAGATAATCAAGGCACATCTTCGTTGGGTGGGGCACGTATATTGGATGGAAGACTCAAGAATAGCCAAAGCAATCTTCTTCAGTACAATGGACCACTAGGAAGAACAAAACTGAGGTACAAGGACACTGTTAAATACAACCTCAAGAGATATGGCATTAGCCTTGATAGCTGGGAAATTAATACCCAAGCCCATGAAACCTGGAGGAGAACTTGCAAAGAGGGCATTGATATCTTTGAGAACAGGCATACCAATCTCCTCATTGAAAAGTGTGACAAGAGGAAGACCAACAGTAGCAATCAGAACTCACTTTATCAATGCAATAGCTTTTGGTTCTAGAAATGGACTCTAATCTCACAAAAGGATTCACTGGTAACATTCGATAGAATACTCATAGGTTGGCTCACAACGCGAGAATCTATACAGACATGTATTAAGTCTATATACTATTTCTTGAGTGCCCAGGCCAATAGATATAACAGACACTGTTTAAAATAAAAATTGGGATGTCTGTTTCAAACAAGAGTATCCACTAAAAATAATGTTTGAAGTAATAAAATTTTTGGATTAAAAATAAATCCATTTATTCTTTAAATATATATATATATATATATATATATGAAGAATTAATGGATTCTATTTTTATCTGCCCCCAAACACATATATGTCTCAGTTAGGATCAAAGAAAATAGGGCTGAATTGTTATATATATTAATTTTTGTGAAACAGTTCAAAATTGAATGTTTAGTCTTTTTTATTTTTTCTGAAAGGTTTTGAGCATTTTAGATTTGGAGAAAATTTTCACTTATTTCATCATCTTAGAAAAAGAAATCAGTGAACTGAGTGTGACTTCCTGTCGAGGTTATTGCATTCAATTTTGCAAAAAATACCCTTGGGAATGGTATGAATACATCTCTTATCTTCCCAGCTATGGGTTAAATTGTAGGGTTGTCTGAGTTTTTTGTCTTGAAGTGGCAACTAGTCTAGGAGAAGGAAAACCCCGATTTCAAAACCAGTTGGAAGAGAACATCTCTGTTGGTGAATGGTAATAATGGTGCAAATGAAAAACAAACTCTTTAAACAGCTTAAAATTAAACACCAGTAGCTGTTTAATTTTAAGCTATTAAAATGTCAAATTTCTAATCAGAGGACAGTTGTTTTCTGTTTATTTAATTGTGATTTAGTTGTTCAGGAATCGTCAAGTATGCGCCATTAGATCCACATCATAGAAAGTCATATTAAATAATAATGGAAAAGAGAAGATTTGCTTCCAAGAATACATGGATACAAAATAGATTACAAGATCAACTACTATCAGATGGAGATTTTTGCCTATTTTATTTACTATTTCCTCTTGGTTCAGTTGTCCGGTCCCTGTCAAGTCCACACAATTCATCTCAATGGCTCTACCACAACACAGTCATGGAAGTCATGTTAAGTAATAAAGGAAAAGAGAAGATTTGAATACATGAATACAAAATAGATTATAAGATCAACTACTATCAGATGGAGATTTTTGCCTATTTTTCCACCTGTGCCATTTTTATCAGTGCCATTATTACCTAAATTTGGTCTCTGTCAGGCTATCTTACCCTCAGACATACCAATGCTGCAATGACTGCATTACAAGTGGTGCTCCTATGACTCTGATGGGTTACAGGAATTGTGATGACACTTTCACGTAGAAATGATCTGAAACATGATCTTTCAAGACAAACAAACAATTTAATCTTTATCTTTATTTTTTTGCAAAGAAACAAACATAGAGCTCATCAAGAAGCTATCACACATCCTTTATTGATAAGTGAGAAGAATTCACTGTTGCAATTTCAATACAAGTACATCAACTAGTAACTATATTTGATTTTTTAAATTTTCTTTCAGTTTTATAATTTCACTAAAAATGGAAAAAGAAAGTAAGAAGCATTTAAAAAAAAACTGAAACATCAGTCATAAAGGTGAATAATTCCAACAATACAATTGTGAAAAATGGGCACTAGTTAAATATACGGGTCCACTCATAAAGAAAACAGGGAAGAACTTTGTGGCGGGAAATAATTTTTGTAGATTATCTTTTATTAGGCTGTTACCTTTGACATTTGTCAGAATTGAAAAATATTAATTTTTTATCATTTTAGAAGAAAAAGAAGTAAAATCAATACCTGACTTTTTTTTAAAGAGTTATCTGTACTTTATTTTTATTTACAAATGTCAAATTTGAAACTCTGTTTATGTCATTGTTAATTGAATAATACTGATGTTATCCGTTTCCCCCAATTTGTAATAGCATGCAGTTATCAATGATGTAAGCAGAGTTTCAAACTTGACATTTGTAAATAAAAACAAGTCCAGATAGCTCTGTAAAAAAACAGACACTGTATTTATATTATATTATCCTTTCTAAAATGATAAGAAAATGTTTTTTTGATTCTGACAAACCTTGTGGGTTGAGAAAGATCTAATAAATGCTAATCTACAAAAATTATCTCCCTCCATTTTTCATGGGTGGATCAATCAATTTAAGTAGTGCTGAAAAATGTTTACCTCAGGTAATCACATTTAATTAGAGAGTAAAGAAAAATAGATGTGATGCCAAAAGCAAATCATAAAACATATTAAAATAACACCAGGAAAAAGAATTTGCTTTTCCTATATTTGTGTAATGTCTGATCTATGTAAGCAGCCAGTTAAATTTGGTTTTAAACCATTTTAAGAGAGGAATTAATAAATAATTTAAAACAATAAGATTATAAATACAAGTTTTTCCAGTGATAGCAGTGTAGCAAGTTTAGCTTATGACACAGACAACCTGGCTGTAGTAGAGATACATTGTTGTGAGCAGCAGTTGATATGTGACTTTATAAACCCATGCTTTCAAAAAAGAAAGTTTTTCTTCTTTTTTCTTTCACCCATGTGTAGGATTACAAATCTTCTTTTGCAACCAAATAGACTTTCCTTTAGACTCAACAACCTCTGTTGCTAATGAAAGATATACCTTTTGTTATTTTATTCCTTTAAAATATTTCATAAAATTTCAACCTTTTTATTTTAATTTTGCTTTTTTTTATGGTATAGACACCGCCTTGGTTGACATATATACCACTTTACTGGAGAGTGTTTCCCGATAGGTCTGTAATCATATGCATAGGTGAAGGAAAAGAGAAGAGAGAGTCTCTTTTTAAAAGTATAGTTTTAAAAAGGCACTCATCAGCCGCCTCTGCTACTACATATCCCTTCTACGAAATTAGGAAAGTAATGGAAAATTTGGTAATTCTGACAAGGTAGGAAAATTCATTAACTAGGAAATAAGTCGATTGAAAATTGATTTTAGGGCTGTTCTGGAGTAGGGATTTGGGAGCTAAGAACACTTCTCTTATATTTTTAAATAACTGAAAATTGTGGGGTCCAGATAAAACCGCACTACGAAAATACCAAGGCTGGACTTGAAGAAGGGGTACTTAGGGGCTAGGCCTTCTTCCTCAATATTTTTTTAAAAAGTATTATTAACTATGGGGGTCTAGATAAAACCACACTGCAACAAAACCAGGGCTGTACTTTCAGAAGTGGACTAGGCACCCCATATGTTTAAAAGTATTATTAACTAAAAAAATCGTGGGGTTCAAGTCCAGAAAACCACACTGCAAGAATACCAGGGCCATGCTTTCTGGATGAAGAGTTTAGTGGGCTACCCACCACCCACAATATTTTCAAATAAATATTTTTAAAATATGTATTTATCTAATTACTGTACTCTATATTGTTTTCAAGCAAATAAAATTATCTAATTTAAAGTTAAATTCTTGCATCTTCTTTTTTTTTTTTTTTTAATAAAAAAGTAGCAAATAAATTAATTTTTTTTAGAGAGTTATTTCTTCTTAAAGAAGCAAAAACTATATAGCCCCAAAATTCGCACGCAGAACGATCCTAAAATCAATTTTCAATCGACTTTTATTTCATAGTTACCAAATTTTCTTACCTTGTAAAAATTAGCGAATTTTCCGAGCACCCCACCACCTCTACAGTCAACCGTCTATGTCATGGCTTAATGCACTACAAAACAAGTTTTTTTTTTTTTTAATAATTAACACAGACTTAAATAATTTTGTCTAAGTAAAGACATATTTTATTGAAGCAGTTTCATAAGCATTTTCAATATTTTATTTTAGAAACAGTTTCGTGAAACATTTTATTAATTATTTGAGCCTTAACAAAAACACTTTCTTCACTTAAAAAATCTGATAAGTTGTTTAAATGATAGATTAACAACAGGTAACGACGTCTTAGTCACAAAATACTGAAAACTGTTTTGTAACTTAAGGTTAAAAAGCGTCAACCAATTAGAAGTTAATAAGCGGTCGGTGCTGCTCATTCCTGCAAATTCTAAAATCAAACTGAATGTGCAATGAAAAAATAGAATAAAATAAAAACGTAATCATATAGATGAAAGCAAAAGAATACTTACATTATTTAATGATGCTAAATAATTTAAACAATTTCTAAAAATTCGTATAGTAACAAGAAAAGGAAGAATGTAAATTATTACTGAAAGATTCGAAAATCCTAAATCAAATCATCACTGAAAATTATTCTCTAAATTATATTGTTTAAAAATCAACTAAATAATAAGGGAGGTAACTTTTTAAGCAGAGTTACCTCCCATGATTTTTAAAGTTGCTCTTATGTATCGTTATAAGTTTTCATTGATTGAAAGAGATTAATTTTTGTAATTGGATAATATTTATTTTTAATTATTTATTTTAGATAATATATATTTTTTAATGCTTTATTTTTTTAAGATACAATAAACACTAAATTTAAATCAGATATTTATTAAGCTTATTTTGCAATTTTCTTAATCAACAATTATCCAAATAGGTTGTATAAATAATTTCCACTCATTTATTTTTATGCCTCCTATATAAATTGTATTTTTTGAAAAGGTTGTTCTCATTCAATTTCTATAATGAAAACATGAAATGTCTTTTGGTTTTTAGAAAATAAGAGTCTCAGAAATAACATTTCTTAAACTTGTGTTGAGTATCTGGGACATGACAAAACAAGATTTGAAAACTGTTGTCATTGTCTAGACATTAGCCTATCTTCAACATTTTAATGTAAGTTATAAAAAGATCATTAGAAAAGGACATATTAGTTAAAAGGAAATGCTTCACACATATGAATATATGATAAATGGTTGCTGTTAAAATAATCTGGTGTCCTGGCAACAAAGGTATTTGCTAATTAACTAGCTCTGTGTACATTTGAATTCATCAGAAATGATTTGATTGCTAAATGTGATTGGGTAAAGCACATGGTCCAAATGGCATATATTGAAGAAGAATGAAAAATGCTAATTTGTAATCAAGGTAAATGTAGAAAGATTGTCCGTTTAATAACATCATAAACATGTGTCTTTTTTTCATCAGTGTATATATATATATATATATATATATATATATATATATATATATATATATATATATTGCATATATATGTATATATATTGAATAAGGTAATGACATTAGCTGTGAGTTAAGTAACTTGACTGGGGAATTACTAATAGTTTTTAAAAAATGCAAAATAAAAAACAACAAATCACACTATCAATAATATGAAAGAAAGAAGGGAAAAATTTAAGCAATTTACTGAAAAGTAAAGCTTTTAAAAGATAAATATTTGGTATATTGAGAGATGAATGCCATTCTAAATAACACCTTTGTGGTTGTGGGTCATCGACAGTTGATTAATGAACAAGAGTGGTGGATAATTTGGTTAATATTTCAATGTTTATTTACCTGATAATAATAACAATAACAACACTTAGAGCAGAGCGTGAATTAAGAAAAGAAAAAGTAAAGAAAAGGCAGTGTTTGATATTGTTTTACGATATTTTGGCATTATGCCTGTCTTCTTCAAGTTATGTCTAAAAATTGCATACAAGTAACAAAAACATATAAAAGAAATACAAGTCTTTATATTTATATTTTTATACTTTTATGAAATTATTAAACATGACTTGAAGAAAACAGACATAATTCCAAAATATTGTCAAACATTGTTAAACACTATGTCTTTTATTTCTTTTCTTAAATCATTGCTTTTATCTAAGTGTTGAAAAATATTAGGAGAGTTACATCAACCATTTTGTTTAATAACAATAATAATAATGGTAATAATAAAGTTGTGTTTGGAGTTCTGTGTTTGATTGGAAAAGGTTCTGAAAGATTCATTGAAGGGGTCCCTGGTAGTTCATGCCTTAATGAAATACTAAAGATTTTTCTCAGAAATAAAGCTTACACCTTACAAAAGGCTTTATCTGTGTAAAAATGTGTATTTTTGTTATTTTTTTTTTTTTTACACAACTGTTCAGTGGAAATGTCATGATGCCATTTCTGACCTCAGGTCTCTGGTTGGGACCCGAAAGGAAACGACTATACAAGAGAAATTAAAAAGAAAATAATGATTTCTTTTTTAATTGCATGCAAAAAAGGTGTTCTTTTGAAATTACTGGTTGAAGCTTTGTACTAAACAAAGCAAATAATAATAATAATAATAATTGAAAGATTTGTCTAGTATATTGACAAAGATATAGAGCTTGGCTGTAGTAATGGGTACTCTTGGAAGCCCACCTAGAAAATTGAAAGTGCTCTTAGGAATAATTGGAACAGAAACCAATGTTTTACACCCCCAGAAAGCTGCCATACATTATTCTGCAAGGATTCTTTGAAAAGTTCTTGAGTTTTGAGGAATTTTGTTGATACCATGTCTCAAGAATGTAATTTGAATATTTATTTTTATTTTATCATAATAAAAAAAAAATCAATTATGTAAGGAAATTACTTTTTCTGTCCCAAATCAGAAAACAAATGAAATTAAATAGTATAAAAAATGTAAATGATGTGTCATGTCTCCTTAAAATTGTTGGAAATGGGAGAAAAACTCTGGAAAAAAAGAAATATGGTTTGTATCCATTTTCTTTTTCATTCAATTCATTTTCTTATTTGGAACAGAATAAAAAATTTTATTTCATATTTGTACTGATGCTGGTGATGATGTGAAAAAACATTGAAACATTAGCTAAATTGTCGATCACTTTTCTCTGTTTACCAAAGTTGAATATCCACAGGCATGATATTTGGAATTACTTTCATCTTTTTTTTTTTTATGCATTTAAGTTACCTGGACAAGATTTTGGTAAAGTGTATTTTTATCATTCAAGTCTTTAATAAAAGATATTAATGTTCAGCGCTTAATTAAAAAAGAAGAAATATTTTTTGAATTTTGATTTTTTTTATATGTTTTGCAAATGTCAAGTAATTGCAGAGATATGCAGAAGAAGAAGAAGAAAAAACCCTGGAATGTTAGAGTTAGCATTGCTGTGAGTTGAGGATAATGTGAACATCAAGTCAGATGCCCTGGCCCTGTTACCCCTATGACCATGCCTTCATCCTCATCTTTTTGTCTCTTCTCACACATGTTTACGGCGATGTCCCATCACGTCCAGTCTCTCTGTAACAAATACAAGAAACAAACAAGAGATATAGTTTTCATGTTAATTTTTTATGCAAAGTGTTAATATAAGTTAATTTATTCAAACCAGTACATTTTTGTGGGAAAATCTATTTTTCCCCCATGTTGTGCCAGAAAACTTTAATTGTCAGAATCCATCTTACACATTTATAAATCTACCATTTACTAATGCACTGAATACTGTTGCCATATCTGGTCTGGTGTTCCTGCTGTACATCTTCAGATTCTTGACAAAATCCAAAGAAGGATCTGTAATATAATCGATCCTGACCAAACATCTCAACTTCAGTCACTTTCTCACCAACGTGGTTTCCCTCTGTCTTTTCTACAAATATTTTCATGGCAACTGCTCTGATAAGCTTGTAGCAGAAAAACACAATTTACACATAAAGATAACAAATTAAATTAAATTATTAGAAAACGTATATCTCTAACTACACACCAATATTTGTCCAGCTAAGTGTCACACACACCACACTCAAAACAAATTTTAAAGCAAACACGAATATACCAGATTGCTGGCAATTATCGACACAACTCCCATTTGCCACAGGTGTCTACAACTATGTCTGTGTGCTTCCTTTAAATAGACACTGTCATTCTCTCTTTTCAACATGGTAAGATGTAGGTCACACATGGAGAAAACTGTCCCCTACCGGGGAAGGTACACACCTTTCCCTTCACTTTCAATTACTTTTTTCTCGGACTTCTTCTAGACAAAACTTCACAAACACATTCTCTAGTTTAAATGTTTTCTTCTTTCATATTTGGTGTTTTTGTCACATGCAACAATCTTCTGTTATTGCTTATGTATAATTTTTGCTAATACTTTCATTGTCATTTGTTTTTATATATATATATATATATATATATATATATATATATATAGTTTTGACATTACTTTTATTGATTTATTACCTGAACTCACATTTGAGCCTGAAATAATTGTTGTAGAAAAATACATACCACGAGACATGTGTTTTCTAACCTAAACACAATCAGCACTCTCACAACAAGCTTTTTTTCAGTTGGTGCCCTGACTACATGAATTTAAGTGTACTACTAGATTGGCAACTAGGTCCCACCATTTTATTGTTGAACTAGCTAGATGCAACAACCACTTCTGCTCTAATAGTTTAGCATGTAAGTGAATGTAATGGATCTGACTGGAATTTGAACTCTGCTCTTCATCAATCCAAGCTGCTATCCATTACTCCACCATGCCTCCTCAATATTATATTTGAAACATTCTAAAAACTAATACAACTAAAGCTAATGCAATGTAATATTTATTATTTACCATGTAATCAATTTTTTATTTTTAAATTTATAAATTATTATTAAAAAATTATTAAAATATGTGAACGAACTATAAGGAAATCCTTATTATATACCATTTTATAAAATTCCAATGAATTGGCAATTAACCAATGTTTTTCCAATCATCCCAATAAACAATGCAATAAACAATGCAATAAACAATGCAATAAATAAATAGTGTTTATTATTTTTGTTCTAAATTCTTAAGAACAAAGAAAATGTATAAATTCACTTTCATATGTTTAAGTTTTATTAAAATTCTTATCATCACTTTTCAAAAAAAACATTAACCCTTACCAAGGAGTGAAGGTAGTTAAAATAATAGCAGTGTCAAAGGAAAAACCATCCTTTTGACACTTCATTTTTTTGTGGGTACGAAGGTCCAAGTTTGCCAATAAATTCTTATTTGACAATATGAATTCATATATGATCTTATTGAGGGTGAAAATAATGAAAAAGATTAAAATGAAAAAAAAGCAGTGCGTTCAAAAATAAAATATTTATTTATACAATAAAATCAATATTATATATTATTTCTTTTTTTTCTAAATTTGGGTTTTAGTGGCTTGCCATATTTAAATAACACCCTTTTCTTAAAATTTATTTATTTGTTATTTTTTTCCTTCCTTCTCCTCAGTAGGTTTACCTATTCTCCCTTTCACCCTCCTGGCCTTTTGAACAGGAGTAGAGGTTTATTCCTTGTTTCCTGTTTAGGAGTGTATTTCTGGTTCCTTCTAAAGTTTAATTCAACTCTATACTTCAAACATCTCCAACTGAACTCTGAAATTTTATTCATTAATTATTTATTTCCTTTTTTTTCTATTCCTCTCAATAGGAGTGGGTAGGTTTGCCTATCATCCAGTTGACACACCTCCTTGGTCTTATGAACACGAGTAAAGGCTTATCCCTTGTTCTCTGTATAGGATTGGATTTCTGGTTCCTTCTAAATTCTATTTCCATACTATACTTCTCTGACTGAATGAAATAATTAAATCTTGACCTTTCCATGTCAGTCAAATCAGCTTTATCTTTCCTGCATAACCCACAAGAACTTCATTTCTTGCCCTTTCTTATGCTAATACAACACCCTCTACCTCGAGTGGTTCTTGGGCCTTGTATTACGGGAACAATAGTAACCCCCCCCCACCAAAACCTAAAAAACAGTGAGAGTTACATCAATTAGTCAGGGCATTCAAGACACTTGACATAGAAAAAGTACTCTTGAGCAGAGTGTGAAAATGTGTACTTCTCTTGTAGGAGAAACCACCATCTGATCTGGTGTGCTTTAAACTGCTCAGCCACAGAGAGCTTCATAGCTCAGCAAGGTTCAATTACCCTTTTAAAGAATGCACATACTCTCCTTCAGATTTTCTCAAAAGCCCATATCAGCTTGAAAGTTCATATCTGGTGATTTTTTATTTTCATATTAGAAACGTAAATAAAATAATTTTAAAGAAATTGATGGAATTTTAATGGAAATTATGGAATTTAAGGATTTTAATGGATTTTAAGGAATTTTAATGGAATTTATGGAATTAATGAAATTTAAGGATTTTAAAGAATTAATGGATTTTATTTTTAATCTGTGATTATTTCTTATTACTCTAAACAATATTTTGTTTTATGTTTCATATACAAGAATAAAAAATCAGCAGATACGGGCTTTTAAGAGTATCCAAATGAGATACCTTAAAAAAGATACTTGAACACTGTTTGTGGCTGAGCAATCTAAAGCATGCTAGATCAGATCAGATGGTGGTTTCTTATGCTATCGGAGAGCACATTTTCTTTATTGAGTTTCTTCAATTCACAGGCCAGTAATAACGATCACTTCTTTCTTAATATTATGTTAATACAATCACCAACATCTTTTGAGGTCACTTTTTAAGTTAATCCTCATTCTGAGGTGACACTGAGCACAAAACTTACTTTGGCATCTCTTAGGGTGAACTCAGTAGATACTGGGGTCACCACAGATCAACTCCTTTTAGATTAAAGATTCCTGATGAACATTTCATTCAGATCTTTGGTATTTCCTGGCATGAATTCCATACTGCATTTCTAGTAAAGACTTAAAAATATTTAAGTCATTTTCTCAATTTCATATATTATCATTATCAATAGCAGAAAATTCTGATAAGATTCTATACTTTATATAAATCAGATTTTTACCTTCTGTTGTTAAAGTAATAAACTGATCCCCAAATAATTATTACATTAATATGTTGTCATTTTTGGCTTTATTTTGTATCCAAGAATTTAATTTCCTCTTTGATGACTGCTTCCTTAATGAGGATAGTGGTGTTGATGACTACATTCACTGCCAACATGTAGGCTTCCAGTTTCACCAAAATTTGCTCCAATCATTCATTTCCTATTGCTGTTTGGCTTTACAAGAGTTGGTTGGAGGTGAAAGAAAATCAGAGTAGAATAAAATGCCGATGATGTGAATTTGTTTAAAGTTGATTCCAATTTGCTAGGAAGTGACCCACACTCTTGATTTCATGACCTTCCTCTGTGGCACATATGGCATGAGACGTGCAGAATCCAGTCATAAAACTGCAATGGACTTCTGCTGACCCTGTTATAACTTTGAGTTGTGCTTTTTGTAGCATGTTCATCATGTGTAGCCCTTTTCATCTGCTGGTTCATCATCTGCTTCTTCCACTGCTTGGGTCTTTGGGGTTGGTTGCACTTACTCTGGATCCTCATCTTGAATTTGTCACCAAGGGTGGTCCTACTGGGAGTTTAGAACTCCCGATGACATTGTTCTCAGAGTCATTGGACCATGCAAGCCTCTCCACCACAACAAGGAGTGACCATTAATACACAATAATTGGAAAAATAGATTTTTAATGAATTAATTGATTTTAGTTTCAATCCTACCTTATTTCTTATAACTCTAAATATTATTTTTACTGGATACCCATATTTAAGTAGATGTCCTGTTTTTTTAAACAGTATGAATTATGTCTACCAGGTTGCACATTCAAGAGACTTAAGGAAAATGCACTCTCACTATCTTGATGTACTTTTGGATTTCCATGTTTGGTATCTCCAATGTGTAATTTGCATCTTGGGTCACCCTTTTTGTTAATGACCATGCATTCATTCTTCTTACAATTGATGTTTAGTCCTTTCTTCTCACTTTCCTTTATTACCTTTTGTAGGAGTTCTTGTAGTTTCCTTTCTGTGTCTGCTATCAACACTATCTCATCTGGTAGAACTTCTAATTCTCTCAGAATGGCCTCACTGTACAGGTTGAAAAAGTCTGGTGAGAAAATGCATCTGTGTCTTAATCTTTTTCTGGGCAAGGAAGTTAAATAATTATTTTTCTTGTATAACAAGGCCTGTTTTCATGTTGCAAATGCAACACAGAAAATGATCACAGAACCAAGGTGGAAACTTCTTTCAAATGGGATCTATTTTTGAGAAAACTAACAACTTGAGGAAAAGGCTGTCTGGAACTGTCTCCTTACAATTGGAATACAGGGGAAATGAAGATGATTCAACCATATGGCAGATCTTAGCTGTAAAAGTCTGAACTGGTAGAACTAAAGAATGGAGCTCATCTGAGCATTTGCCATGGAAATAGCAATAGAATAACAATAGGCTTGTGGCAATGCATCAGTGGGAAAGAGGCTGCAGAGTAAAAAATGTGTATGTTTCCGTGTGAGTGAATGTATTGGCATATAAAGGGAATTCTTTCTTTCTGGAACCTTGACAAACTGTTACTGCACCAATGATTCAGTGAGCAATTGGCTTGTTTGAATGATGCACCAGAAGAGAAAAAAAAACATTTTCTGGGGAAGGAAGCTTGACCTGTGATTTTTCTTCTTGACATGATTAATAGAGCCGAGATGAAAATTTCTGTGGCATAATCTCCAAACTTGACACTTTTAAATTTTCACTTGTTTGATTATTCATTCCAACATCTTCAAGATCTTGAAAAGTCCAAAAAAATCAAAAGCAGAAATTATTCTTTTATGACGAAATACATACTTTACCTGAAAGATGGCATAAGTTTGTGAAAACCCAGGAATAATAAATTGATAACTGAATAATGATGCTATGAATTTATATGAATAAAACATTTTGTCAAAAACATGCTGAAAACAAAAGTTGCATTTTTATAAAAAAAAGTTCAAATTTTATAGCTACAAACATGCACAAAAGAAGCAGAAAAAACAATTCAGTTATAACATTTAGCACTCTGCATTATTCACTCTGCATTACTTCTCTTCCTACTGCATATTTTTGAAGTTCTTTAACTGCAGTCACTCTGTTGTTGATTTTACTCAAGATAAATTTTGCTATAGCAGGATAGGAAAAACAACCAGGAAATTTAAATGTGCTATTTTTCAGCAATAAGAATGACCTTCATTGGCAGGACAAATATTTTGCTTGGTAAAAAACATTCACTTCAGAGTGCTAAAGGTTTAATTATTATCATCAGATAAAAAATGACTTGAAAGAATCGATCACTTCCCCAGGAAAAAAAATGAAACAAAAACCAGAAATATAAATGAGAAATAATTTCTATTACTTTAACTTAAGAGTTCAAAGAATGAAAGAGATTTTGTATGACTTGGATTTTATTAATTACTCTGAATTGGAAGGCTAAAAATAGAGTCAACGGTTTTCTCAAGATCACTGAGAAATTATTATGATTATAAAAAACATCCTCATCTTTGTTGGGTTTTTTTTACAATGTTTCATCTAATAATAATTGAAGATAATATTACTACTAATAATAATTGAAGATAACATTACTACTAATACTACTAAATGAAAGCAAATGAAATTAAGATGAAAGAAATCTGAGTAAAAAAAATTAATAATGGTCGACAACGCTTTGTTTTTTTTAATCATTTCACCCCAAGCAAGGCGGGAATGACACAGGTAGTTAGAGAGAGTGAAAGTGAGCAAAAAGACTGGTTATAGTGGAGGGGATTGAGAAAAGGATAAAAGATAAACATGATTCAAGAAGATAGAAGATGGTGAGTGGTGTTATGTTTAAATTTTTGAAGATTGTAGTTATCAGGTAAGCAAGTAAACAAAAGGGAGTTCCACAGGTGGAAAGTGTGAGAAAAGAAACTGTTGTAGCAGAAGTGGTAGTTACATTGAACTATTTCAACATTAAAAGGGTGGGACCTAGATGCCAATCTAGTAGCATGTTTAAATTCATGTAGGCAGGGCACCAGGGGGAAATAGTTCATCAGAACAGCTTCTAAGAAAATATTTGTAGAAAAGACTGAGGGAAGCCACCTCACATTGGTGAGAAAGTGACTGAAGTTGAGATGCCAAGTAGGATGGCAACTTCAGTCACTTTCTCACCAGTGTGACATGGCTTCCCTCTGTCTTTTCTACAAAATATAAAATAAATTAAAAATTGAACATGAAGTTCTGAGAATTATTCAGTTTATAAAACACATATCATTCAGTATCCATCTCATGGGATGTTCATTTCCAGAAAGAACAGGTAAGTAGATTTTAGGTATGTATGTGGTGGCACAAGTCCAGACCCACTCTCTTGACATTAATTCCTGGGTCCAGCAGCAAAGTTGGAACTCCAATGATGGATCAGTTGTAATGAATGGCCAGACAAAACCTAAATTCAAAGGATGTCCCTCTCATACTTCAAAGCACACATGCATGTGTGTGTGTGTGTGTGTGTGTGTGTGTGTGTGTGTATATCTTTGTTTCTATTGTTATTTTTCTTTCTTCCTCTTTTATTATAAATTTTTTTTCTTTCATTTTTCCTCTCCCTTTTCTTTTTGTCTGGACAAATTGATTTTATTTCTAAAAAAAACATTTGGTCTGAAGAGATGAATATTTAAATAAATATATTCATGAAATAAATTATAACTGAAATGGATTTTTAAGGATTGTCTTTACTTATTATATATTTATATGTATGATATGGGCATGTGGTCGAGCAGTTAGATATTATCAGTCTGGGGGAGGCGATCGTAGCATGTGGAACCTTTGGAAGTATAAATCACATGTTGGTGTTGAACAAACACAAATATTCCTGAACAGGATTGGCTAGTTGCCCTAGTAGACGAGCATCCTCGGATATGAGTGGCCAGCCATTTATATATATTGGGCAACAGTTTTTCATTTATGCATGTCTGATTAAAACCATATGAAAGTTCTTAGTTGATTATTTTTTGTTTACTTTCTCGATATTTCTAATAATTTTATTGACTTCTGTTTGGTATTGGAAGTTTTATTTACCAATACTGACTAGAAATAAAAAATATTATTAGAAATATTGAAAAAGTAAATAAAAAATAGACAACAATAAAATGTAATTCACCATGTCTTCACAGCTGAGCAATGATGAGAGGAAAAGATCATTTAGTAATCCTTCTGTAATGGTACCAACATTCATACTCTGGTTTCCATCTTCAAAGTCCATTTAAGAACCATCAAAAGAATGGGGAATAAGTTTAAAAAAGAGGGAACAGTAGAGATGGAAACTGGATTAGGAGGTCACAGCAGTAAGAGGGATCATCATTTCAACTTAGAGCTAAATACAATTCTTATTGTTCAAAGTAGAGTCCAATAGTGTTATAAAAACCTCAAAAAATTCCAGTAAGATGTCTTTAATCATTTCTAAGATACAACGGTTCAAAGCAATGTAACAATTGGAAAATTTTGCCGTTACACCAGATATATATATATATATATATATATATATATATATATATATATATATATATATATATTACATAGAACAGAAATTCAAAATTACCCCCCATATGAATAGCTATTTTACCCTACAAGAACATACTTGTAGGCTTTGTCAAGACAGAGGTGTGAAAAAATAAAATTTAATATTTTATACTATTAGGATTCACACTTGGATTATATACCAATGGATTATTACCTGTATATATATATATATATATATATGTGTGTGTGTGTGTGTGTGTGTGTGTGTGTATGTTTGTAGGATTTATAATAGAATCCAAAGCAAAAGTGAAGATTATGAGACAAAGTAGAAAATTTTATTAATGGTACGTTATGCCAGAGAGCATATGCTCTCTTTGGCTTCCTCAGGTTAAAATGAAAGAAAGACAAAACAGTATGTGAGGAAAATGTCTTGTGATTTCTGAAGATATTTATGATTCCCACTTACCTCAGAGATTCCAAGGTATTTTTCTCACATGCAGTTTTGTGTTTCTTTCATTTTAACTTGAAGAAGCCAAAGAGGGAATATGCTCTCTGGCAAAATGCATTGTTAATAAAATTTTCCTCTGTCACATCTTCATATATATATATATATATATATATATATATATATATTGTGTGGAGATATGAAACATCAACATCATTTACAGTGAATGAAACATATGACAACATAAATATATGTTAAAACAAAACACACAAGTCTTCGTATAAAAACACTTGTATATATATATATATATATATATATATATATATATATATATATTTTATATTCAAAATTCTTACTACAAGGTAAACATATATCTACTTACAAAAGACTAGGTAGCAGAAACAAGATGAATTTTGTACTTATCTGTTTGGTTTGTCACAAGCTTGAAATTGGTATGTCTTGTTTCTATAACTTCATCAAGCAAAAAAAGAAAGATTGACTTTTCTGCTTAATAATGCCTCATGCGAGTCTTGTCAGGCCACATAATAACTTTTAACTGGAGATAACTTTTTGTCTCTCGCTACATACAAATGAATAAAGACAAAAGGAACATTTATCTTATCCAATGTGTTTTGTCCTCTGATGGACTTTATCAAGGTAAATGCAAGTCTTTTATTTTGTAATAAGTATTTATATACAAAATCAAAAATGTTATTGGCTTTTCAAATTTTTTAAGTTTAGGAACACTCATAAATATTCCTGAAATGAAAGTGAGTAAGTGACGTTTTTGAAATTTTTTTCTATGCAAATTAGTATTTAAATTATTTTAGTTTGGGATTAATTTATGTGTTATATATTTTGAATAACATGAGGTTAAGAAATATATATATATATATATATATATGTAATGAAAAGTTTGGTAATCTGTATGGATAATCTCAAGTAGGATGGAAACCAGAGAGCTCAATGTCAAACAAGAGCAAATATTAATTTAATTAAAATTAGAAAACAGCAAACTTTCATTGCAGATAGATTTTACTTAAAGGAACGATTAATTAGCTTATCTTCATATCCTGCCTGGTGGCAAATGCTGCTGGTGGTGCCAGGGGTGTCGGTCATGCCATAGTCACTGAAACCGTGATATCATCCCTGGTCGGTGGCTGATGAAGACAGGGTATTGCACGTGCTAACACATGTTGTATGTTAAAAATATATATATATATATATATATATATATGTATGTATATTTGGGCAGCAAACATTCTTTTAAACATCTTTTATTAAATATGCCAGACAAGGAAGATTCAATTCAGTTTTTATTTCATTTTTCCAGCATACTTATGTTTGCCTGTTTTGTAGGAGTAAGGGAGTACAAAAATTTTTATAATTTTCATTGTACCAAGCGCTTTTGGTCATTTTTCAAGGGTTTTTGATTTTGGTGTTATATATATATATATATATATATATATATATATATATAAATAATTATATATTTCTTCCTCATTGCTCAACTTGTGCCTGATGATTGCAATATTCATGAAACTTTCAGTAACACTGAAAATTGATGGCAAATTCTGCTCATGTCTTGGGATATTGTCTAGTTCTTATTTTATTTAGTACTAAGCAGTTATTGCTTGCCTGTTTCCACTGAGTGCAATACACACTGCTTGGCCCAGTGATTGAACTCACAACTGCTATGTCACTAAATTCATTAACCAACGATAAAAGAATTAGTTTGTGAATTTGGTGAAGTTCAATATCCCTAGACATGTGCAGTAGAATGAGGACAGTCTTAGATTAAATAAAGAATTCAGAATTCTCTGTAAGTTACCCATATATATATATATATACCCACTTGAGGAAGCTTGGTTGATACAATTGATGAAACGTGATAGCAACAAAGATGAGGATAATAGACTAAATATAAATAGTGTAAATAATGATATCTCCACATCCCAGAAATTCAGACAAAAATCAGTTTTATTATTACTACCAGCCATCACTGTGCACTATTTTATATTTCTCTCTCTCTCTCTCTCTCTCTCTCTCTCTATCTCTCTCTCTCTATATATATATAAAGTGTACAAATATGTTATATAATTTAAATGGAATAACCCTATTCTGTTATGAATGCTTTTATTTATTTCTGATCACTGACAAATCTTTTTCTTCTTGATTTTCTGTGCACAATATATTGATTGCTGAAATTTGCCCACAGAAAATGTACATTAATAATTGCCAATATCAGAATAGGGAATTTTATTCATATGAGTAATCTCCCTTTTGTGCCAAAATGAGGCTATAACTGTGTCTACTTTTATTTGTAGTTTAACTTTCTGCAGGCAAACCCAGAAATAATTCATAAGTTCATATAGATTCCAAACCACAATAGTAGAGATGCTGGTAATTTGAACATGCCAAAGAGAAGCCATAAAGTGCTTCCTTTAAGTGAAACATACTCTTAGTACCGTGAGATGTTTGAATATACCACAAAATATCTTTCCTTAAATATTTAGCAAGTGGCAAGTCAAATTTTCCTGATTAGTCAAGTAACTTTCTGAATACCTCTGTCAAATAACTGCAAGCAGTTTCTAGTTTTCATCATAATATTTGCGTGAATTACAAGCACATGATCATAAAGTAAAGACTGTCAGTAATAATTTATTCATCTTTTTCTATGCTGTGTCTCTTCAGTATATCAATGATCAAGACTCTCCTCAACTTCCTAGAAGACATTTAAAATTAAATTATAACAATATGTTCTAAAATTTCTGTTGAACCCCCTTGTTAGTTATCATGAGTTTTTGAACAGCTGATAAAATGTTTTTCCCTAATGTTTAACAAATGGCAAATCAGATTTTCATGATTATTCATAATACCTCTGTTAAGTAACTGCAAGAGGTTTCTGGTTTTAGTTATATTTGCATGAATTACAAGCATATGATGTCAATATATGTCAATAATAATTATGTTAGAAAGATATGCAAATGTCAGAGTAAGCATCTTGGTACTGGAATGTGAAAAAATAAAAATAAAACTTAAATAATGCTTTTATAAGATCAACATAGGGAAATATTTTTTGAAAAATGATCAAACAAAACTTATAAAATTTAGAATTTTGATATGAAAATTCAAAGTTATGATCACTGATGAGATGTCTTTAGTGAGTATGAAGCCATTTTGAATATCTTGAAAACCAGATGTGCAGCCTTGATGTAACTTAACAAATCAATCTGAAAGGTCCTCATTGCATATGTGTGAAAAGAGACATTCACTGAGTGAGCTAGTGGACTGTGTGACTAAGTCAGTAGATTATTCAAATCTCATGTAGTATTTTTTGGAGGGAGGGGTAAATCATTGTGTCATGTAAATTTGTCAACTATCCTAGAATGAGATTAAGGAAATTTTGATGAGTTATCTGATGGAGATTCTGAAATAACACTTAGCAGGCTATTTTGAAAAGTTTAATAGCCAAAGATGCATTCCAAAACCAAGGCATAATATTAAGAAACAAAAAAAAAAAACTTTGTTAGTAACAAGAAAAAGACTACAGAACTGCTATGTGATATCTGTCCTCTTATTTGGTAGTGAATGCTGGACAATCTCCTCAAAGATGAAGAAGAGATATGAAGTAACAGAAATGTGGTTCTACAGAAAGATGCTAAGAATAGCACAGTCCAAACATGTGAGCAACGATGAAGTCTCAGAGAAAATGGGAACAAAAAGGTAACATATTTATCATCAAAAAGAGATAGTTGAAATTTCTCGGGTACATAATGAGGAAAGAGCACTTGGAAAATCTGATACTCACAGGGCAGATTGAAGGCAAGAGGGGCAAAGGAAAACAATGCATAACATACTTAGTGAGCTTGAGTAAATGGATGGTGGAACAAGGCTTAGAAAAAATAACAACAAAATTTATTAAGAGCTACAAAGGAGAGGAAATTGTGGAGAGCCATGATCATGTAAGTTCAGAGGGGACATGGCACATAAAGAAGAAGAAAGGCCATTAGGGTAAGCATGTGAGGTGCCAAAATGATTATGTTGAAAGGTCTAAGGCACTATTGTTTAACATTTTACTGCATGATTGGCTATAAGAGGGTGGTAACTCTGGTTCAAGATTTTAATGTCTGGAGGAATATAGCAGGATTGTAACCCTTGTTCAACATTTTACTGCAAGAATGGATATAAAAGTGTGGCAACCCTGGTTTGACATTTTAGTGCATGCGAATGCTTATTGACTATTTGGAGCAGGTAATAATTTAGACAGTGAAAAAACTTAGTGAAAGTAATTAAGTCTTGAGGAGAATAAAAAAAAATGAAAGAATGTATTAAAAATAAAAATTAGAAGCCATAAAATGAGTTTGGAGATGGCCTGGGGAAGATTCAAACCAGAAATAAACCAAGTAGAATTCATTAAGATTTTTTAGGACCAGTTCTTTCCTGATTGACTGAATTGCCATCGGGGCAATATAAAAAAGATTTATGGTCTTGTAAAATTTTTGAAATTGCAAAGAATAATTCTTGCTATGTTTATACAAAGCACTATCAGCCCTCACCTGATCATTTCATTACTGAAATTCAGACCAGGAGTAGATTCCAAAAATGGTCATATGTTACTTTACAAAGGCAGGTCATGAATATCTTGGCAAAAATCTTGAAATAAATCAAAACCAGTGTTGCACAACCTTCCTTATGAGTTGGGATCAAAGATAGATCAATATGGATCAGAATCCAACAGAATGAGATAAAGAACAAATAGGAAACATCTAGCAATTAACATGTTTCCCTTTTATTAAAGTGTTAAACCCTGAGTGATTAGGTGGACTCACCTGTATGTGTATAAATGTAAGAACAGAATGTAGGACTATGTCCTCACAGAAAAAAAAGATTTATTCTCTTGGTAGAAATATGGTGATTTTCTAAGTGTAGCTTAGATATTACACAAGGCTGAAAGTGTGGAGCACCCACTACCCACTATTCAGTTGTAATTGATCTAGTTAGACAAGTTTGCTAACAATTACACCATATTGAAGAGCTCTTCTCTTGGCAGAAATAAGAGTAAAAAAGTGTCATCATATAGCATAATGGCTGGAGGGTATAAATGTTTTTTTTTTTTTTTACAATGATGTTTAACCTGTACAAGGCCTGTGCGCCACTTGAGGTAGCAGGTTACAGAGTAAGAGGGACAGTTTATGCAGATATGTGGGGAAGACAACAGTTAACCCTAGACTTGAACAGGTTAAGAAGTTTAGTGATTGAGGAAGCATCCTCTTGGGAGTCAGTTCTATAAAGCAGCAGTTCATGGGTAGAAGCTGCTTGAGTGGAACTTCTGTCCAATCTTCATTTTCCAGCCTTGACAGAGTTCAAAAGTGTTTGTGCTGACTTGTGAGTGATGAGTCGTTTTTGA
Source organism: Acanthosepion pharaonis (assembly GCA_903632075.3). Lineage (NCBI taxonomy): Eukaryota > Metazoa > Mollusca > Cephalopoda > Sepiida > Sepiidae > Acanthosepion > Acanthosepion pharaonis. Next base: position 1,969,402 of record CAHIKZ030000064.1, on the reverse strand, counting down.
CCCTACAACCCATTTCTCAGAGATGAAATGCTGTTAGCCTCTCATTACTCTATTGTTATGTGCATGCCACATGTTTGGATGAAGTGCTAGGAATTTAGACCTTCACAGCAACCAACCATATCACATACATAGAGTTGTAAAATATTTTACAAACTATTTTTGCTGCAAATTAATATTCCTTCATATCTCAATGTATAGCATAGAGTTGAGAGTTCCTTTAATACACCTTCAATATGACATATCTCAGTGTATAGCATAGAATTCAGAGTTCCTTTAATACTCCTTCAATATGACATATCTTAGTGTATAGCATAGAATTCAGAGTTCCTTTAATACTCCTTCAATATGATATATCTCAGTGTATAGCATAGAATTCAGAGTTCCTTTAATACTCCTTCAATATGACATATCTCAGTGTATAGCATAGAATTTAGAGTTCCTTTAATACTCCTTCAATATCATATATCTCAATGTATAGCATAGAGTTGAGAGTTCCTGTAATACTCCTTCAATATGACAGAAATCAATGCACATCATAGTGTTGACAGTTTTGTTTTAAGATGACATCTAAAGGGGATTTGAATAATTGAAAAAATATAAGCTTAAAGGAAACAGCTGATGGAGTTGATATAGGCTAAGTGTCATGGGTTTATACTAAATTCAACCTTGAAATATCTGAAATCCCTTGCAGTGAATAACTGAGATAAAAAGATGTTAAAAAACTCCAAAACCAACAAAGATTACATCCATTTGAATGTGGTAAGAATACCTTAAACCACATGACAGAGCATTTAAACTTAACAATTGAAAATGTATAAGCTTAAAGGAAACTGCTGATGGAGTTGATATATATTTTATATATAATTGAAAAATAACAAAACAGGTGGGCTCATTCTGTATATTTGTCACCATTTTTTCTTATCTTGTTTTATTATTTACAATGACAAAAAGGAAAGTTTGGGAAACTCTACCTGCAAAAATAAACAAATAAAACAAAAGAAAGACAATCCCCTTTTTCCGTTTGGATTATAAACCTGAGAAATCAATTGTTTGAAATGTTTTGGCAAAAATAAAACAGAGGGTATGATAATTCCCTTGCTTAGAATATTGCTACCATATATGGTCCAGTGCTTCTGCTATTTACCTTGAGCTCCTTGATAAAATCTGAAGAAGAATCAACAATATTATTGAATCTGATCAGGTGGCTCATCTTCAGTCACTTGCCCACTGTCGTAAGACTGCCTCTCTGTACCTTTTTTTACAAATACTCTCATGGTAATTGCCTAGATGAGCTCTTTGCTATGGTACCTAGACTGCATGAATTTAAGCGCAATACTAGACTGGAGGTGAGATTGCATAAATTTACAGCTAGCTAGATGTAGGTGTAAGTTCTATAGTAACAGTTTCTTCTATTGCACTTCCTGCTTGTGGAACTCCCTTACAGCTCCATACTTTCAACTTTAATCTGCAAAATTTAAATGCAATGTCAATCACTATCTATTGTCCTCCTGATTACTCTTTTCTCTTTATATTAATTACTATTGAAATTAGAAAAAATGTTATCAGTTGGAAAATATACTTAATAAAATTATATCTAATATTCTCAAATATATATATTTTTTAAAACTTTATATTTAGAGATTCTTGATAAAATCCGAAGAATCTACAATATTATTGATCCTGACCTAGCATCTTGGCTTCAGTCCCTTTCCCACTGGCATCATCTAGCTCATCTGTGTTTTTTACATAAATACTTTCATAGTAATTGTTCTGATGAACTTTCCTTCATAGTACCTAAATTTTATGAAATCTAAGTGTAGTATGAAATTGGTGGCAAGGTTACATCATTTTATAGTTGAAATGGCTAAATGTAACTAAGTTCTATACTAACAGTTTCTTCTATTGCACTTCCCACAACTTTAATCTGCAAAATTTAAATGCAATGTCAATTGCTATCACTGTCCTCTTGATTACTCTTTCCTCTCTCCACCCATAATTAATGTTTCTGTTCCTAATTCTTCCACACCTCGTAACCCTTTATGTCTTAATGGCTTTAATGCCTTACTTGTGGAACTCCCTTCCAGCTCCATGCTTTCCAGCCAACTTTAGTCTGCAAAAAATTTAAATGTAATGTTAATCACTATCTACTGTCCTCCTGGTTACTCTTTTCTCTTTCTATTAATTACTAATGTTTCTGTTCCTAATTCATCTATACACCATAATCCCTTGCATGTTAGTGGCTGTACTGCCTTGCTTGTGGTGACACTGATTAAAAAAAAAATTCAATCACCCATCTGAAATAACAATCATTTATTTATAATGGTAGATTGGTATGTGGGAAACCACTTCACTATCTTTTCTAGGTCAAGTCAGGGATTACTCCTTGCTGCGGGTACCATGTAATTCAGCCTAACCTGTCACATGTTACTCAGAGAGGAGATGAGAAGCATCTAGTAATTCCTACTACTTTCGATTACTCCTTGTTGCTGGTAACAAGTAACCCAATCCAACCTGGTACATATTGCTTGGAGGGGAGATAGAAGGCACTAAGTAATTCCTACTACCTTGAGAAAGGTTACAAAGAGTAATTATTTGGCAGACACATTGACATCTCATGGGTCATGGACTGGAATAGAACTGGAATATTAGTTAAAAAAAAACCCTGTGAGCAGTGTATATTAGAAAATCGAAGATTGTAAGCCTGAATTTGGCTGTTTGGATTTAGAGATGGTCTGATTCTTTCCAGTATTGAGAAATGCCATTAAGAATAGTTTCTTGGTGGGCACACTGATATCTCATGGGTCATGGACTCAGCTGGAACATTGGTACAAAATGGGTCTCACAGCAGTGTATGTTGAGAAATCAGTTTGTAAAGCCTGAATTTAGTTGTCTGTGTTCAGAATGGTTTCTTTCCTGTACTTTTGACAGTACTTTTAAGAAATTTTCATCAGAGTAATTAAAATTTCAAGAAAGAAAGGAAACTAAAACAGACAAAAACAAAAATCCAAGAAAGCATCTAAGAAAATGCAAAAATCTCTAAAGAGTGGTGCAGAATTTGTGCAAAGAGAATCGCAGCCAAAAATATAAAAACTGGAATGGTAAAAAAAAAACGTAAAAAAGGAACATAAGAGAACAGTTAAAGAAATTTCTCGTGCTTGTTGCAAAGTTTTGGCAAGAAAAGTTTAAAGAAAAATGAAGAAACCTTAGCTCTAAAAAGGAAATGACTGGCAAAGCAGTTTTTTTTTTTTTTTATCAAACAGCATTTGTTGTTATTTTGTTTTTTTTTACCTGCTCTTGTCAACTTGATCTACATGTCTAGTTCTGGGAACGAGACCCACTTCGGCATTTCGGATCATGATACGTTTCTTAGGAATATAAAGCTGCAGAGTTTCTTTGGTAGATTCATGAAGATCTGAATGTTGACAGGTTGAGTAAAAAGATTGAAAAAAGAAAAGAAAAGTGAAAAAGACAAAGAACCACACACACACACACAGAGACTCGCACACACACACTTTATATATATATATATATATATATATATATATATTAATGCATGTTTCATTAAATAATATAGACAAGTTTTGTTTTTTTTATTTTAAGTAAGTTCCTTTCATATTGTCTGATAGGCTTAATAACATTATCATTAAAAGACAAAAGGAAAACACCATATTGATACATATTTAAATCCAATCTAAGCTGACACAAGCCATTATCAAAGATGACAATTTCAATAAATCAAACAACACACGGATGAAACAACAATGATAGTCCGCCCTTGTTGCATGAATATTTCAAGTAACGACAAATTCGTATATACGAGACGCAGCAAGTGCGGACTATCATTGTTGTTTTATCCGTTGTTTGATTGATTTAAATATTATCAATATGGTGTTTTCCTTTTGTCTTTCAACAATAATATGATTAAACATCAGACAATATGAAAGGAACTTATAAAATAAATAGACAAAACTTGTCTATATTATTTAATGAAACATGCATTAATGAAAAATTGCTGCCTAAATATACACAATATATATATATATATATATATATATATATATATATATATATACATACAAGGGTCGTTCAAAACGTTCTAAGCTTCACCCAGGAAGAAGAGCCATAACTAAACATTTTTGTTGTGGTAACACATTGCCACTTCTTAGAAAACTAGAAAAGCTAATTCAGATTTCTAACTAAATATATATATATATATATATATATATATATATATATATATATATATATACGAGGGTCATTCAAAAAGTTTTAAGCCTCACCCAGAAAGAAGAGCCATAACTGAACATTTCTGTTGTGGTAACATATTGTCACTTCTTAGAAAACTAGAAAAGCTAATTCAGATTTCTAAATAAATATATATATATATATATACGAGGGTCATTCAAAAAGTTCTAAGCCTCACCCAGAAAGAAGAGCCATAACTGAACATTTTGTTGTGGCAACATATTGCCACTTCTTAGAAAACTAGAAAAGCTTATTCACATTTCTGTCTAAGTTTTTGTGTGGGTGAGGCCCATACAAACGTGAGTGGTGTGCGACTAATTTAAAAAGGAACAAGACATATATATATGCAATGTGATAGGTCCTGACCTGGTATTTCGACTCCAGTCACTTTCTCACAGATTGGATGTGGCTTCCCTCTGTCTTTTCTACAAATATTTTCATGATAACTGCTCTGACAAGGCAGAAAGTGTGAGAAAAGAAACTCTTGGAGTAGAAGTGGTAATTACCTCTAGCTAGTTCAACAACAAAAGAATGGGACCTAGTTGCCAGTCTAGTTGTATGCTTAAATTCATGTAGATGGAGTACCTGGGAAAAAAAAGCTCATCAGAGTAATTGCCATGAAAATAATTGTAGAAAAGACAGAAGCCATGTCACATTGTTGATAAAGTGACTGCATTTGAGATGTGTTGCTGAGATTGATTACATTATAGATCTTTCCTTGGATTTTGTCAAGAATCTCAAGATGCATAGCAGGAACACCAGACTAGATATGGCAGCAATATTCAACACTCAGACAAATGGTAAATTTATAAATGTGCAAGATGGATTCGGATAAGAAAAATTTTGGCAGGGGGAAAGTAAAGTTGTGATTCTAGGTGAGGACCAATAACATTACATTCTTAATATTTTGTTGTGAATCTCAAGGTATATAACAGGAGTATTAGACCAGATAAGGCAGCAATATTAACGCACAGATGAATGGTAGATTTATACATGTGCAAGATGGATTCTGATGAGAATGATGGATTCTTTTTGTTCTGACCTTTGCCTTTCCTGTCTCTGATCATCCTCTTTACCATATAACTCAAGTACATCGTGAGTACATTCTTCCAAACTGATTTCCTATGAAGGTCATTCAAAAAGTTCTAAGCCTAACCCAGAAGGAAGAGCCATAGCTGAACATTTTTGTTGCGACAACACATTGCCACTTCTTATAAAACTAAAAAAGCTAATTTAGATTTTTATCTAAATTTTTGTGCGGGTGAGGCCCATACAAATGTGAGAGGTGTGTGACAGATCTAAAAATGGACAGAGAAATCTATGAAGACATGGTACAGATACTTGTTGAGGAATCCCATTCTTATGCAGCTCCATCCTTGATTCTACTCTGTTATCAATTTTCATTAATGACTTTTCTGATAACATCAGTTCTCAACTTGGCATCTACGCAAATGACGCAACCATTTACACCTGCCTTGATAGTAAGGCTGATCAGTTTGACAAGGTCAAAATGGCAGCCAATGTCCAAAATGATTTCAAGTCTGTTGTTAGCTGGGGAAAAAGATGGCTTGTTAATTTTAACATCTCCAAAACTAAACTTCTCTCCATTAATCATCTGAGAGACCCCTCCCATCCTCATGGTTGAGGCTAACTTTCAGAAAAATGACTCGTACATTCTCAGGCTAATGTTCTCTGCTGACATGAAGTGGAAAGACTATATTAAATCCATTGCTAGGTCAGCTGCTAAGAAAGTCAGTTCACTGTCTTGTGTGAGACAATTTTTCTATCAAAATCTATCTTATATATCTATAAGTCTACCATTCATCCATGCTTAGAATATCACTGCCATATATGGTCTGGTGCCCCTGCTATTTACCTTGTTGAGATACAAAGAAGAATCAGCAATTATATATTAAATATTCCTGATTTGGTGGCTCAGCTTCAATGAGTTTCCCACCACTTTAAAGTGTCTTCTCTATAAATAATTTCATGGTAATTGTTCGAATGGGCTCTTTGCTATCTTTGTTTAAGTACAGTACTAGATTGGCATTGAGATCTCATCAATTTACAGTTCAGTTGGCTAGATGTAGCTGTATGTTCTATGCTAATAGTTTCTTTTATCACACTTCTTGCTTGTGGAACTCCCTTCCAGCTCCATGCTTTCCAGCCAGCTTTAATCTACTAAAATTTAGATGCAAAATCAATCGTTATCTGCTATCCTCCTGATTACTCTTTTCTCTTTCTGCTCATTATTAATTTTTGTGTTTGTATTTCTTTCACACCCTGTAAGCCCTTGTGTTTTAGTGACTTTACTGCCTTGCGTGGGGTAATACCGATTAAATGAAAAAGTTGATAGCATTCACTGTATGGTCTTGGATGATTGATGTTTTACTGTCCAGCAGATAGCTAAGTCCATGGGAATTTTTTTTTTTTTTTTTTTTAAGCCCCAAGCAAGGCGTGAAGCCACTAGGATGCAGGGGTTGCGGAAGATTTGGAGTGAGAGCAGATAGGAGTGATAGAAGAAAGGATGAGGGGAAGGATAGTGGGTAGATCAAGGCAACTGGAGATGTCGATTGACATTACATTTGAATAGTTGGAGATTATAGCCTTCAGGGAAGCAGTAACTGGGGAGGGTGTTCCACTGGCGAGATGTGCGAGTATGAAGCTATTGGAGTAGAAGAGACGGCTACATTTGAGAGTTTTTACGGTGTAAGGGTGGGGCGGGATGCCAGCCTCGTAGGGCGCTTAATTCATGGAGTCTGGGAACCAGTGAAAGCAGCTCGTCAGAGCAGTTACCATGGAAGTATTTGTAGAAAAGACAGAGAGAGGCGACGGTGCGTCTGTGAGAGAGTGACTGCAGACGAGACGCCAGATCAGGGCCAATTAGATTACATATCAGTCTCTGGATCTTGTCAAGAACTCCGAGGTAAGCAGAAGGTTCCCCAGCTCATATATGGCAGCAATACTCCATGCAAGGGCGAATGGTTGTTTTGTATATTTGAAGTATAGATTCAGGGGAGAAAAATTTCCTGGCGCGGCACAGAGAGCCAACTTTCCTCGTGGTGGAAGAAGCAATTGACTCAATGTATTTGTTCCATCTCAGGTCAGCAGTCAGCGTGAGACCGAGCAGACGCAGGGAATTGCTCTCAGGAAGTTGACTATCAGACATTATAATGGGGGCAGGAAGGATCTCTATGGTGGTTAATGGAGAGTAATTTAGTCTTGGTGGCATTAAATTTGACCAGCCAATTCTTGTCCCAGTTAACAACCGATTGGAGGTCCATTTCGAGACGCACGGCCAGATTAGTTTTGTCGCCGATACTAGATTTGTTTTGGAGGCAGGAGTAAATTGTGGTGTTGTCAGCATAGATGCCAACTTGGGAATCTATAGCGTCGGGAAGGTCATTGATGAAAATAAGGAAAAGAGTGGGGCCAAGGATGGAGCCTTGGGGAACACCTGCGTTCGGGGGATAGGAACTGGAGGAGAATCCGTTGAGAACGACCTTCAATTCTTGGTTTGACATAAATGATTGTATCAAATCAAACAGTTGACCAGTAACACCATACCCTGGAGCTTATGAAGAAGGCGGTGTGCCAAACCCTATCAATGCTTTGGATATGTTGAGGGCCCACGGCACAAGCCTCTCCGTTATTTTGAAGGGCTTGGTAGACGGTTTCAGTGATGGTCGTAAGCACATCAGCTGTGGAGTTCTGGTTTGATCTATACTGCTTTAACTGAGATCATGGGGATGAGCAAGCTATCCACAAGATAGGTCCCAAGAATGCTGACACCAGAGCAGAAGCTGAAAAGAGCTGACATTTTCAAGACTCTTCTGACTTCACTTCCAGGCTGACCCTGAGAATTTCAACTGCAGATTAGTAAATGAAGGTGAAACCTGGGCCCACCACTTTGAACCTGAATCAAAGATTCAAGGGAAACAGCAGAAAAACCTGGGCCCACCACTTTGAACCTGAATCAAAGATTCAAGGGAAACAGCAGAAAAACCTGGGCCCACCACTTTGAACCTGAATCAAAGATTCAAGGGAAACAGTGGAAACACTGGTTCTCCACCCCTGTAAAAGATCAAGCAGACAGGATCTGTTGGCAAGGTGATGGCTTCTGTTTTTTGGATTTTGAAGGTGTAATCATAATAGACTACCTAGAAAAGGGAAAAATATTAATAGACTGTACTATGCATCAGAATTAAGACAACTGAACGAGGCAATCAATTCAAAACACAGAGAGAAGCTGAAGACAGGTGTGCTCTTACTCCAAGATAACTCCATTCACACTGCTCAGCTTGCAATAGCTGAAGTAGCCAACTGTGGCTTTGAGTTGCTACCTCATCCCCCTTACTCACCAGTCTTAGCTCCATCTGACTCCTTCCTGTTTCCTAAAATCAAATCCCACCTATTTGGCCACCATTTTGGAAACAATGATGAGATGATACAAGCTATGAAGAAGTTTTTTGCAAGACTAGGATGCCACCTTCTTTCCTGATAGGATTGCAATGATCAAGCATTGTTGGATGAAGTGCATTGATGTCAAGGGGACTCTATTGAAAAAGAGTGAAAAACTGTCTTGTTTCTTCAACTCATTCTGGGTGAGGCTTAGAACTTTTTGAATGACCCTCATATATATATATATATATATATATATATATATATATATATATATTATCACTTTAAATATTATTTTTAATGGATACTCATATATGAGTAGATGCTTTGTTTACTTATAAAACAGTATATTTATTTATTTTCATCTATCTGCCTAAATGTTTGAGAAATTTTAATAAAGAAAAATGTGCGCTCTCCGACAGGATACAAACCTGTTTCCCTCTGGCCAGAAAGAACTATTGTTAGATCCAATGTGCTTTAACTGACTCTGCCATGAAGATACTTTGCCAATCAAGCAAGGCTGAATATTACCTCTGCCCAGAAGAAAGCAGGTTCGAATCCTCCCAGAGAGTGCATATTTTTCTTTAATAAGATTCCTTGAATATTCAGGCTGGGAGTCAAAAATAAATGAATATAAAATAACATTTAAAATGATAAAATTTGCCAGATTAATAATTAAAATATCCATTACTTCTTTAGAAATTGCTTTGTTTATGTTTGGATACAAAACTAAGAAGATATGAAATTTGAGAGTCTATGACAAGAAGGATTTTGCTTAAAGGCACTATTCACCCTTGCATGATTGGCAAAGGTTCTTTGTGGTTTAAGCACATTGGATCAAATGACAGTTACGTCAGTCTGGAGAAAGGTCCAAATCCTGCTGGAAAGAATATTTCCTCATTAATAAGATTTCTCAAATATTCAGACCAGTGGATGAAAGATAAATATACTGTTTAATAAATAAACAGAGTGTCAATTCAAATAAGAGAAGCCACTAAAATAGCATTTAAAGTGATAAAATCTGTAATAATGAAAAATCTATTACTTCTTTAGAAATATATATATATATATATATATATATATATATATATATATATTTGAAAAAACAAACAAAAATTTAAAAAAATGAAACAAAATCTGGCTTTAAAAACCTTTTAAATATGAAACAAATTTTGTGCCATCATATCCAGATATTTCGCGTTTAATTTTATTTTTTCAAAATATTTTTTGGATATATAAACCCGAAAAAGTTTAATAAACGCGTCGATTTTTCTTTCATTTAACTACATTTAAATTTTTGTTTGTTTTTTCAAAATTTCTTCATTCTGTCGGATTTATATCCATTTACACTTGCTTATATATATATATATATTGTGTATATGGGCAGCAATCCCTTTTTATGGAAGTTTTGTTGGAAATGACTAACAAGGTGTAGTGGTTGAGTTTTTTTTATATAATTTCTCATGCGTTTGTATAATTTTTTCTTTTTAGGACATAAATTATATAAAACTTGTCCAAATGTTTTCCAAGCGCTTTCAGATATACTTTTAGCCATTATCAAAAATTAATTTTATTTTACTTTTAACTGAATATATACAATGTTTTATGTATTTACCTAGAATTATAGGAATGTTTTATTTTCCAAAAACGGTCAGCACATTGTAGGCATGTTCATAGTTGATATTATTGTTGGCTTTTCTTTTTTTATTAATAAAGGCTTTGATTATTTTTAGCATATATATATATATATATATATATATATATATATATACAGGTGATTGAAAAGTAGCTCCTCATTTTAAAATACTTATAATTTATTTATTAACTATAATTTTTACAAGAAATGGATATAAGAGGAAACTTTTAGCATGATGCTTTATTTAAAATTCAATATGGCTACCAGATTTTGCTACCAGATTTTGCTACCAGCTTCTTGAGCTGCCCAGGAATTGTGTCAATTGACATGTCCAAAATTAAAAAAAAGCCACAAATTTGCTTTTTGGTTTCTTCATTATTAAATGAACATTTAAATTTACCCAATACTTCCAGGATATACAAATACATATAGTTTATGAGAATTAAAATCCATTCCTTATTATCCACTGATATTTGTTCTATGCTGATAATTATTTTTTGTCATGCTGAACAATATTTTAAGAGACAGTAACCAGTAAAAGTAATTAAGAGCTATTTGGCAAGTGTGTTAACATATTTCAAATTCCAGTGACAGGATGTTACATAATGAAGACTAATTATATTTAAACATAATTGCCACTCCTTCTACTTACAAAGGGATGGCTGGAAGGACTTAATATAAATTGACACTAAAACAGTAGTCAGAGTATTCCTTAGTACCAATAATGTTTTCATTATAGGACATTGTACATTGATAGCTTTTTAGTAAATGCATAGCTACTACTGACCCATATGAATTAACACACATATGCAAATTGTCCAAATAGCCTTTCCAAATATTGGCTGGTATATGATACCAGCTGATATTTGAAAAGGTAATTTCTAGTTCTAAATTTCTTTATCAATGCAAGAACCTTTTTTAAAATTCATTATATAGTATCAAATGTATTTTAAAATGTACTTGAATCTGTGTGAGCATTGCTAAATCCTAAGAAACATCTTTTTTATATTTCTTGATGAATTTAAAATAATTTAAGTGAAAAACTAACCATTAAATCATGGGCACTATCAACTGATGTTTCATTGGAGATATCAATTGATGATTTAAATTTTGCTAATGATATGACTATTACTCATTCAGGATTCAAATCAGAGTGTTATATAACATAATTCAGAATGTTATATAATAAATATATAAATATCAAACTAGGATTAATACAAATATATAATTTGTCACTTAGCTAATTAATGTTATATTCAGCATCTATACTCCTGAGTTTTTGTAGATGAAGCTTTGTGTAATTGTTCAGTCTACTTGTCAGGAGTTTTTGCCTAAATTAGCCTGGTTTGTAAAAGGAAGTAACAATAAGTTTCATTGCATTTTAAAAATTGCATTTCCCAATTTGGTCTTCTTTTCAATGTATCTGATAATGGTGAAAAAAAAAATAGAGAAATTTTGAGGGGTAAAGTACTGATTTGAAAAATTATTGGATGATTTTGGACATAGTGTGTTAAATAATTAGATCACAGCTTAAGTAGGTAGAGAGCAAAGATTTTCACCTGGACGGTATGATGACATCTCTTTTTGTTGAAGAGATAAAAACTAGAAATGTTGGCAAATTTCAAAAAGTATTTTATACAACATACACCTAAGGAAGATGTCAAATACTAATCACTCAAAGTCTGGAGTTCTTTCATTTTTCTGCCAATTCATGGCATGTTGCAATTCCTAACTTATGTTGAAAGCCATTTATAAAGGTGCACTGTACCTGTCACATCAATTCAATGATTTATGATAGTAAATGTCAATGTGGTGCTGAATATATTGGCAGAACTAATCAGATATTGAATGTGAGGCTCCATCAGTACATACCAGCTATGATCTGTTGAAATCAGTACAAAAATCTGCATACAATTGTTAATACTTCTGGTTCTGTGATTGCAGAACACTTAATAAATCTTTTACTAGAGATTTTTTTCACAGTGGTCAGCAGAGCAAATTCAATTTACCATTTGAAAATGCTTGAGTCCAAGCAGCTGTCTCTGTGTATGCAGAAGGAATGGTTGTTGAGTCCTAATGTAATCAGTCTTTGATTTACATTGCTGATTCTATGGTAGTATTTAAAATATTTTTTAGTCTCTGTGTACGTATTTAAATGTTTTTTTCTTTATTGAGATCTGGAGACTTAATAAAAAATTTGATATACACCTTGACTTTTAGCAGAGATATTTTTCACAGTATTCAGCAGAGCACATTCAGATTAACATTTGAAAATGCTTGAGGGTGTAGCGACTACTACGTTTTCCATGACCACAATTTACTCAACTGTAATTGGCTAGTAAATAGATACTGCTTTACCATAAGACAATTTAGCAATCACAGTCGCCACTTTGAATTTTTCTGCTGTGAATTTGCTCACATATGTTTTTGTTACAAAATCAGTGTTTGGTTGAATTTTAACCAATCAAAGATTTTTTTGATAAATCTACTTTCCCACGTTGTCACTGGGAGCCTACCAGCAGTTACATAAACAAGTGGTTTGTTTCCAAAACTTTCAGTAGAGTCCAGATATTATGCCTGTCTACATAAATCCATGACTTTGCTCACAATGCACACACAGACACAGATTTTTGCATCACATTACACTATTCTTCTCTGTGACTAAGCCAAGTTTACAAACTAGCACTCTATTGATTACACAAAACAACACATTTTTTAATTGACTGTATTCCATTCAATACCAAACATTCTATTCAACATAGAATCCTGAACATTCTTATCCAAGATAAATTCTTTTGAACGGTCAATCTTATTCAGAATACAGTTAAAGGGAAGCTACTTCTTCTCCCTTAATTACTACACACCATTGCATGATTGTTTTGTATGTTATTGTTTCAATATATATTTTATTGTTGATGTGTAATTGAAGTCTCGTTGCTTTTCCTTGAATTGTTAAATGTATAATAGTTGAATGCTCTTAGAACATGCAATTACATTTGATAACCCCAACACATAAACCAAAGCAGCATACAACAAGACTATGTATATTAAGTCTAAGCAGCCTTTTCTCTGTAAAAAGAAGTAATTGTTGGATCCTAATGTGATCATTCTATGATTTATATTGCTGATTGTATGGTAGTATTTAAAATATTTTAGTCGTTGTGTACATATTTCAATGTTTTTTATTGATTAAGCTCTGAAGACAATAAATAATCCGATATGTACCTTGTCTTTTACCAGAGATTTTTACATTACTGATACTATGGTAATATTTAAAATATTTTAGTCGTCTTGTTCTTGATTGAGCTCTGAAGAGCGAGGAACAATAACTGATTAACTTTTTTCTTGTATCTTTTTTGTTATATTTTTCAGTTCAACACTTTATTTTCTCTTATCCTTGCTTTTCATCCCTTCTGCTTTAAATATATTTGTATATATTTATGTGGACATATATACTTTAAAAATGTCTGTTTTTTAAAAGCCATGTTAGAATATCAAAGAACATATCAGTAGAAACGTTGCCGCAGAAGTAGCAAAGATGAAGACACAATCCTGAGTAATGAATAGAGTCAATTCTAAAAGCCACTGGAATCAGTAAAAGCTTATGGAAGGCAGAGGAACATAGAAACATAAAAACAACAAATATTAAGATACTAGTCTAATGAGCCTCTGATGTAATATACATATGAATAAAGCCAAAGAACATATCAGTTGAAATATTGTGATAAAAACAACAAAGAATAAGATACTGTTTGAATTTCTGGGATGAGGAATTATTATTATTTACATTATTTACACTTGGACTGTTGTCCTCATCATAAAGTAAAGCTGGAGGAACATTGAAAAGCCATAATCAGGGGCAAGACCATGAAATTAAACATGGTTGATCATGTATAGTGGGATCAGTGTTGTGATCATCTCTTGTGGAATGAAGTAAAAATACTAGATAAAGAACACTGGAGTGTTAGATGTTTGAAAGAATCAGCACATATGCCAGGCTAAGGGAACCTCTTTAGTAAACCTAGCATAGAAATAAATACAATATGGGAGCCATTAATAAATAAATCAGCAGCAGTAAAAAAAGAAAAACCTCAGTCAAACAAGACAAGCAGCAGCAGACAGAGTAGGTTTAAGGCTCTAAGTAATAGACTCAGGATTATTTCAAATTGATTTGTGGATTAAAGTGTTGGCTTGTGAATTTGGTGGCATAGTAATTATGAGTTCAATCCCTGGTTTGAATAATGTAGACAAACTCAGTGAAAACAGCACTAACAATAACTGAGCAGTACTAAAAAGTGAATAAGACAAGATATCCCTAGACTTGAATAGTAGAATGTTAACAGTTTATCCCATAGATTAAATAAATGGTTCTGTTTGAAATTCACTGAATATTACTGAATCAACAGACAGTTGAAGATGGCTGGAGAACACAACAGCCAAAACATTCAGATAATAACAAAGGTGACAATGTTAATACAAATGTAAATAACTTGTGGCATATGTGTTCATATCAGAAGGTTGTGGATAGGTGGTAGGATAATTATTTTATCAGAAACTGGGAATAAAAACAGACTGACTCAAGGATTAAAATAAATAATATATTTTTATTTATCTTCTTTAGAGTGAAAAAGGAGTCCTTTGATATTCAGCCTAGAAAAAAGTTTGTTAATGAGGCAGATATTGATATCAGTCTGGAGAAATGTCAGTGGTCATTTAGAAATAAGACCATGACAAAAGTGGTAGTAATATGAGAAATTAGGTCAGTGTCAATCTATTATGTTTTTTCTCAGCCCTGAACAGGTTGGAAATGTAAATAGCAGAGGACTTCTTAACTGCTTCTTTACGCATCACACATCATTGCATTCTTTTGATCCATTCTCTTCTGCTCTTCCTTATCTGCCACTCACCTGGCGTCAGTTTATATCCTTTTGAATGGCCTCAGAGTTTCTGGCAGGAAATTTGGTTTCAGCTAACATTAAAAAGTCTCTTTGTGTCAATTTTTTTGATTGGCCAAATTATTTTATTTTTTGGCATTTCTTTCTTTTTCATTTTTTTTTTTATAAAGGAAGTTATGCTTGGAGCCTTCCTGATTTTTGGTATTTTTCAGTCACAAATAAGTAAGCTCTGGTGGTTTTGGTTGTATTCAGTTTTTTCTTCTTCTTCCTCTTTTTATTTGAGGGTTGCCTTCTCGTTAGTTGAGAGAAGTATATATATATAGAGAGAGATAAGGTTTTTAAAAGAAAAGCACAAATGCCTTATTTTAATTTGAATTCTTTTTATTTTTATTTATATATTTTATTTTTACCAGGACTCACTACGAACCTCATTGCAACAATTCAGAGAGAAAAAAATGATTCTTTCTTGTTAAGTATTGCTTAAATATCAAGCACCCAACATGACGTGGAAGTTCTTTGTTGAGAATCTTCTGACAGATTCTATAACTAATTCTAATTATATGAAAGAACTGATGGATTTTTCACTGATGCATGTTCAGGCATTTCGCAGGGATCTCTGAGCAGACACAAAACTGCTGCTTTGTGGAACAGGCTCACAAGAGGATGCTTCCCTGATTACTATAATCTTAACCTGTTTAAATCTTGGGTTAACCATTGTCTCCCCTATAAACTGTGCCTCTTACTCTGTAACCCTCTACATTGACTGGCTCTTGGGCCTTGTAAAAAACAACTAATTCCAATCATGTGAGAGAGCTGATGAATTGTTTGGCATGGTCCTCATTCAATTTCCACATTTTCTGATTTACTTTTCTAATGTTCTTCCAAAACAAGGTCCGAGAGCAACTCAATGTAGAGAGTTATGGAATGAGGTATATGATATGAATATAAGAGAAGAAAATGAAGTGAAGATATTGAGAATAGTTAACAAGTGATCCAAGACCTGATGAGGCTAAGATTGTAGTGTTTGGGGAAGCATCGATGTGGGAGTTCTACAAAGTATCAGTTCTTGGGAAGAAGCTTTTTGAGTAAAACATTCTTCTTACAAAGGACAAATATGGAATCAAACCTACCTTCAGGTACATCACCACAACAGAGAACCCAGCTCAACTTATCACCAGAGGACTAACTCTGAAGAGATTCCTGTTGAGCCTCAACTTTTGTTGTCATGGTCTCTCTTGGCTGCGAAATGGTGTCCTTCTGTGGCAGACGTGGACATTATCCTGCCTTAACAGTCGGTGTCAGTGGATTGCACAATTTTCAACAACTTTGCTATGGTCTTGGCGGAGGAGTGTCCGTCTGTGTCCATTGTACTGGTGAGGAGACAAGAAGACTATAATAGGAAGGCAGCTTTGTATTTGCTGAGGACCACACAATAGCAAGAATTTGCCAAGGAATTGGACTTCCTCAGAAACCCACTTGGAAGGTCTATACCCCATTGAGTCCTGGCTCTAGACCTCTTTTTGGATCAGGATGGGCTGATCTGCTCTGGTGGTCAAATAGATAGATCTTCATGCTTTGGATAGGAAGTTAAAAATCCACTGTTGCTGTCAAAGAAGCACCATATCACCCAGCTTATCATCTTGGACTTTCATAGCAGATGTTCTCATCTTGGAGTGAGTTTGAACCTGGCAGATTTGAGACTGAGTGGTTACTGGGTACCTCAGGGAAGGTAGGCAGTCAAGAGATCATTAGCGTCTTGTTTCTAGTGCAGGAAATATAACTCCAGATTAGTGCTTCCAGACAATGTGGCCAGCTTGTTAGTTTCTCATGTAGAATTTGAGTTGCCATTTAAGAACATGAGGGTCAACTTCTTGGGACACTTTTGGGTGAAAGAGGGAGAATTAGAGAAGAAAATCTACCTCTTATTGTTCACCTGTTTATATGTGAGGGTGGTACATGTCAAAGTGGTCCCTAACATGAGTGTTCTGTCCTTTTTTCAGGCCCTTGTCAGAGTCTCCATTTTGTAGGATGTTCCTGAAGTGATTTACTGTGATAATGTCAAAACTTTTTTAGGCAGCAAAAGGTTGTTTGGTTGCCTTTCCTTGCTTCAAGAATATCAAGCCAAATTCAGTTCCTGCAGTATCAAATTGAAACAATTCCCCTGTTTTCTCCTTGGTATGAGGGGGGACTTAGGAGTGTAGTATCCAAACATTAAAATTGTTCTTGTACAAGGTTATCGGTAGGAGTAAGGTTGATTATTTTTCCATCCTAACAATTATCTCAGAAATCCAAAGGGCAGTGAATAACCGACCCCTAACATAACAAGAATCCTCTGAGAGACCACTACTGGCGATCACCCCAAATATATTCTTAAGGCCTAATAAAATACCTGGACTACTACTACAAGTAAAAAGGGAAGATCTCTCTACTGTGGCTCCTCCCAGCTGGAAAACATTGATCTAAACTGTGGAGCTCTGAAATGAATGATTAGCTAAGTTCCATGAACTTTGGTACAATGAGTATCTTCTGGACCTTAGAGAGAATGATCCAAGTTACCATTCCAGAACCACCCTTGGAGGAATGATGTGGTTCTGGTCAAAAACTCTCTAAAACCACGGCACTTTTGGATGTTGGGCACTATTATCGAGCTTCTCCCTGGAAGAGAATGTATTGTGAGGTCTGCTCATGTCAGGCAGGGGGATGGTCATGTAAAGGTCCACTCCTTGAGACACTTATATCCCATGGGACTTTCTCTTTCTTCTAATGAACTGGATGAAGTTGAGATCAATTGTTCTGCCTTCTCACCCACAGTGGCTACTGGAGGCAGCAACAGCAGCCACCTAAGTTCCACTGGCTTGACTCCCAATGAAGACGAGTCAATTTGGATGTGCCCTGCTTGTGATGCGCCTCAGGGAGAGCAAGATATAACTGGATGTGACGCATGTGATGAGTGGTTTTATTTTTCCAGTGTGTTGGCATTTAGGGACCTCCGCCAGTAAGACAAAAATGGTTTTGCCTGTACTGTGCTTCCCAGTACTTTCTCATTATTTCCTCTCTCTTCCTTTATTTTCTTTTTTGTTGTTGTTGCTAGTGTGTCAGGAATAATGAAGAATAGACTTACGTGAATGGAGCGGAAATGTTGACTGAGGAATCCTAAGGTGTGAACACCTCATTCTCCTTCACTTTAGTAGCCTTCCATTTGGCTAGACAGAAGAAGTGAGGGCTGAGGTATGTTATAAAAATCCCTACACCTAATACTTGAGGACTTTTTTTTTTGCCTGACAGCAAAACAAGTTGTTATTATTGTTCCTGTCTGTTATTACTGTGGTTACCTGAACCTAGCAGAGAGGGCTGCAAAAGAAGGATGTTTTCTTTTGCAACCTGGTCATTCATCAACTATTTCCCCGCTGGTCTTTTCAGTCAAATTTATTTTTGACAATACTACAAGCAGTAAAATCATTGGGCCAGGATGGTTCAAAATAAATGCAGATAGTTATTTTAAGCATTTCATTTATGATTGTGTTGCACAATCTATCAGGTCTGATGATGGTTTAACTTTAAGATTTATTCAAAGCCATTTTTAACCACTGATCTATGAAAACAGTTGTATATAGATTATAGGACATGAAAATCTAAATACAGATAGTTATTTTAAGTTATTAGACAAGATATTTTCTGATTGGTATAGGTTTCTACAAAGAATCTTTAAGGTAAAGAGCATGTTCATGCAATATTATGATTCTTCACCTTCTACAAAGCTCATCCCCAACCTCTCCAATAGAAAACTTCTGATTCATCATTAAAGGAAATATATATGAGAACATTGAACAGTACTGAAGCAAAGAAGATGTTTGGGAAGCAATAAAAACAGTTGGAAATCATGTTAAAGTTGAAACATTAAAAACATTGAACAAAATCAATGGTTCAAAGACTGATGAAGGTTATAGAATGCCAAGAAGTCTATATTAAAATTTAAAATAATAACCTATTCAGATATATGAGATAATGTATTGATTAACTATTTTAGCAAAGTTGGACTTCGTACCCACAAAAAATAGAATATCAAAGACATGGTTTTTCTATTGACACCACTAGTATCTTAACAACTACCTTCATTCATCGGTAAATTTTATTGTTTTAAAAAGTGATTCTTGCAATTGTAATAAAATCTAAAAATATGATGAAAGTGAATTTTTATATTTTTTTGTTCTTAACAACAAAAATATTAAGCACAATTTATTAGATTGTTTACTTATAAGAATATTTTTATATTTGCAATGTTCTAAAAACTAATACAATTAAAACTAGTGCAATACTTATTACTTATTAATTTATAAATAAGTAAACATGAAAACATATTTTATTCATAAATTTATAAATATCTATTATAAAAATATGTGAACCAACTATAAAGAAATACTTATCACTTAGCATTTTAGTTTAAACAGTAAAAAAAATGAATGAAATCAATGGTTCAAAGACTGACGAAAATTACAGAATATCAAGGTTCCATATTAATATGTAAAATAATTAAATAATTATCTATTCAAATATACACAATACTGTATAATTTTCTCATTTATTTTATACATAAATAATTACATTGCACCCATTCATTCATTTATTCAGAATTAGAATATTTTATTAGAATATTTTGTGCTGCTGCTGGGGTCCTGACTCCTCTTCATCTCACAGTTGTAGTTCATGGTGACATTCAAAGCAGAATAGTGCAATGGCTTGCTAGTTCCTTTTGCTCCAGGTATGTTGAGGTTACTCCATCCCACCTCTAAAAAGAGGTAAGACCTACATGGAGTTTTTCTTCTCCTAGACTGGCAATGGTATATAGTGGTTATGTGCTGGTCAGATGACATGACCCCTGTCTTGGCCATATTGAAACGATTCAAAGAAATACAGGGCATTGTATTTGCTTTTCAGCCCTGTTATTCATCCTCTTACATGGCAGTAACTAGTAGAGAATACTCCCATTGGTGAGGAGAAAACTGGATGCAACAGAAATGTGATTCTGTAGAAGGATATTGAGAATTCCATGGAAGGAGAGAGTAAACAACATGGAAGTCTTAAAGAAAATGGAAATAGAAAGAACACTTCTACTCAGAATCAGGAAGAGATAGCTGAAATTCCTTGGATGCATAATGAGGAAGGAGGGCTTCGAGTTAACTTAAACCTTACAGGAGGAAGATAACAAGACACCTCCTTGATGAGCTTGTGTAAATGGATGGCATAATGGTGGTGGGGAGCATTAGCAAAGGGAGAAAAATGGCAAAAGGCTACAAGGGATAGGAAGTTTTGGAGAGCCATGATCACCCATGTCTTGAAGGGATGTGATATATAGAAGAAGAAGAAGAAGGTTTCTCAAGTCCACTGATTTTTTTTGCTCTTTCTAGGATTGATGGGAGTTTCCTTCCTAACCTTTTGTTTAAGGTAGTGTGGAAAGTTGACAATTTTTTTCTTCTAGTTACATTTTAATTGTAGCTGTAGTTTTTGTTATTTAGTAAAGCTCTTAATTTATAACTGTGTAGCACCAATCTATCAGGTCTGATGATGGCTCATCTTTAAGGTTCGTTTGAAGCCATTTTTAACCACTGGTTAATGAATACAGTTGTATATAAATGATAGCACAGACATTTCTGAAGTAGTTGGAAGCCATGTATGATATCCACATGAGAGTCTAAATCTGATGAGGATATTTAAGAACATGACTCAAGTTTTTAAGTCAATATTTTTGTAACATTGTATCTTATAGTACTGGACAAAAGTACTCATATGACAAGCTTTTCTCTGTTCAACTTATTTATCTCCTGTACTAAATTTGTTATAGACCCAAGGTTTTCTATCTTCCCTTTTCAGCCTTGATAGGATATTGTTTGTATAGTGGGATGACTTATTTTCCACTATGCAACCTCTTTTCTCACAGACGCGAAGTTGAAACCCTGTTAATACTTGGTTACTATTTCTATGGCAAATTTTCAGATGAACTCCATTCTTTAATTCCAGTTATTCAAACCTTTGCTGCTAGAACACACATGCCACATCCACAAATTCAAATCACTCTTACTTCAAATGTGCCCTAAATGTAAGAAGTAGATTCCACTCAGCATTTTCCACAAGAACTGCCACCTTGTGGACCATACTCCAACATGGGTGCTTTCTGAAAAATTAAAAATCTTAGCCCCTTCAAGTCAAGAGTCAGTCATCTTTGTTTCTTATGCTCATAATCTTCACTTCTTAACACCTTTTTTTCTGTTCACATGACACAACTCATTCCCATTTTAACAGTAACTCTACAAATTGAGTGGCCCTCAAGCTATATATTATGTGATATTTAAAAAAAAAAGTAAAGTTAACTGATTCTTTTTGAGCCTGTCTTTCATGACTGTGCTTAAATAAGTCAAGGGTCAATCTTAACTTCTTCAAATCAAGGACCAATCATTGTCTTTCCTCTTTTTTCTCATAATCTTTCACTTTCTTTTCATTCATATCACACAACACGTTCAGTGTTACCATTTTGTTGACCTTCAATTGGATAAAATTTAGTATAAAATAAAAACTGAGCCTGTGATGATCAAAGATCTATTGTACTTAAATTGACTCACTGAACCCAGTGTACAAGATTTTTTAAACTATCCTTTTAAGGATTGAACCCATAACTGCCAGGCAACTAGATCCACTTAATTAATGCTTTTAACTACTAGGCCATGTATTTTGTAAGACAATTCAGTGGTAGAAACTTGGACCCTTAAACTTGATGTTGCTTGCTTGACTATTTAATTAAATCAGACTAAATGTAATTAAGAGGCTGAAATTTTCACCCTATAGTTTTTTTTTTATTCATTTCTTGATGCTATAATAACTAGCCTGAGTATATCCGTGCATAATAAGTTCGGGGGGGGGGGTAAGGAAATGGTTAGAATGTTAACATTCTGACCATGAGACCTGGATTTGAATCTTATCATAGTTGATTTGTCATAATCTTGATAATATTGGACTAGGGAAACCATTTCAGTGTCTGACACCATTGAAAAGTACTCCCAAACACTACCACAAGTTAACCCAAATCACAGGTCATTGTGACTGAGGATATGAACTCCCTTTTCTTGTTCAAATTGTTGAAAAATGTTCTGACAAGCTAGATTCCCTAGTTTCACCAGTTCAGACATTTACAGCTAAGACCTACCATGCCATGGACACAGCTGTAAACCATCCACATTCCCTTCATATATATTGATAAGAAGGAAGATCCATTCAGACAGCTTCATTCTAAGAGCCACTGCTTTGTGCTTCAAACTCCCAAGGAGATATTTTTCTGAACATTACAATATTAGCCTCAACAAGTCTAGTGCCAACCATTACCTATTGTATCTTTTTTTTAAAATCATTTCACTTCCAAGCAAGGCGCTAATGTCACTAAGATGCAAAAGATTACTGGGGGTGAAAGAAAATGAGAAGACTTTGGGAGAAGAAACTGGAAACCCAAACCTAAACAGAAAACAAAGGATAAATCTCTACTTCTGTTCAAAAGACAGGGAAGGAGTGTGAACTGGGCAATAAGTGAACCTATCTAGTTCTATAAAAAAAATTGGTAAATAAAATTTCAGAGTGTAGCCTGGGATGTTAAAAGTTAATTAAGAGCATGTGTGATTCAAGTGCATGTATTCAGGTAGAGATAGTTAATTATGTAACTGCTGTTTATAAATTAATTTTAACTATATATTTAGATTTTAACATAGTTTAAGTTGCATTATAACTGATAAATAAAAAGGCAAGGGAAAACTTAATTACCAGTCAAACAATATTTTTAAACACTGGGGAGAGGAAAAAGTTAAGATAATGAATGTACTGTAAATTGCAGTCAGATTTTCAAGCCTAAAATAATATTTCCCAAACTAGGGGTTTGACTTATATGGTAGGTATAAAATAAAAACCTTTACCACCAAATTGTAAACAGCTGGAACAACACCCATAACAATTACTGTATACTATAGTGTTTTATAATAACATAAGATGCATAGCAGTACTATAAAAACAAACTACCTGGTATGATGTGTAATCTATGGTATTAATATTTTATAGGAATTGATGATGACTTTAATGTGTTTATCAGTAGACCTGACAAATTTTGAAATGTTCACTAAGTTATACTTATACAATACAATTCATGTAGGAAGATATTATGGTTAGTGTCTCAGTATACAGATAAGTGGTGTGACCTTATGTAGTTTTGACACAGGTTAATGTATACTTATTGATAAGAAAGAAGATCCATTCAGACGGCTTCATTCTAAGAGCCACTGCTTTGTGGAACAAACTCCCAAGGAGATATTTTTCTGAACATTACAATTATAAGAAGTGTTGATGGATTCAGCCTAACTTCATTTACCAGTAAGTATAAGTTTTAGGCCACTGGTAGCCTATTGTATGTTTGGGGGTCAACCTATATGGTAGGAATAGGCCTAACCCCAAATTTTGTGCTAAAAATCTTAAGGTCAACTTGTACACCAGGTCGACTAGTACACTGCAATTTACAGTATGTGTAATATATACATGTATATATGTACTTTATTCAAAAATTATATATATATATATATATATATATATATATATAAAATTTATTCAAAAATTATAACATTATAACACTTTTGGTGTCTTATCAAGTGATGGTGTTGATAAGACACCAGAAGTGTTGAAACAAAATGCCTATTTTTGCAGTGATTTTATAACATAGTTATGTTATAATTTTTGAATAAAATATATTTGCTCTACTCTGTATTGAGCACTCTTTTAGGAATAGTATTTTTTTGGTTATTGGAATTTATTCCGTATGCAACAATCCTATACTTGTGTGTATATATATATATATATATATATATATATATATATATATATATATATGTATGTATAAAGGTAAAAGACAATAAAAAACAGTATTATTAGCCGACACGTTTCATCCAATGTGGACTTTTTCAAGGCAAAAATGAAATGAATTTATTAAAAACAAAGTAACAATTAACAATAAAACAAAATGTCCTTAGCAACTAGAAGAGTTTAGAAAATGCTATTGTATTCATATTGTCAACTGAAAATTATGTCAAGTACTATCATATGTGCAAATATTGTTTTTATTGTTGTGTTCATGGATTCAACCATTTTCTTTTGATTTCTTGATATAGTTGTGTACGTTTGCTTTGGAGAGTAGTTATTCTGATAGGAAAGGTGATATTGGGAAAAAGCTTGGGCGTAGATTAATATTGCCTTGAAAAAGTTCACATTGGATGAAATGTTTCAGTTAATAATACAGTTTTCCTATTGTCTTTTACTTTTATAAATATTGTCTTTTTCTACAGGTTAACTCTGAGAAATTTTTTCATATATATATATATATATATATATATATATATATATATATTTTTTATTAAAGACATTTTATGTTTTAACATTCTTTTTATAGATACAAGTATTTAAGTAAATGCTCTGTTTATAATAAACAGTATTAAATAACATTTACCAGCCTGAATGTCCAGAAACTTTCGTAGAAAATATTCGTCCTTTGAAAATTTCTCAGACATTCAGGCCGGTAAATGTTATTTAATACTGTTTATTATAAACAGACCATTTACTTAAATACTTGTATCTATAAAAAAAGAACGTTAAACATAAAAATGTCTTTAATAAAAATAAATTGTCGGACTTTGTCCATTTCTTAATATATATATATATATATATATATATATATATATATATATTTATTTATGTAGTTGTGTAATTATGTATAATATTATATATTAAACAAATAAATAAAGAAGCAAAAGAAAATCCTTCCATTTGCTCCCCCCCCCATGCTCATATAACAACCTCATTAGTAACTTCCTACTTTAAGTGGCTCTTATGCTTTGTACTTTGTGAATATTTCGTAAAAAAAGAAGAAATCAAGCTAAATCAGTCTCTCCATACAATCTTGCTAAGAATACAGGTAAAATGGTTGGCTCCCTGTACCGCTCTAGTAAGTACCTGACTCTTCCTGCTATTTTCTACCTTTACAAGAGCCAGATCAGCCCTAAAATGGAGTACCTTTTTTTACTGTTAGAGTCACACTGTCATATTTGGGCAGGAGTTACCCAAATATGACAGTAGTACTTCTGCTATCCTCTACCTTTACAAGAGCCAGATCAGGCCAAAAATGGAGTAATGTTGTCATATCTAGGCAGGAGATGCCAATACCTCACTCTCCAGCCTTGATAGAGTTCAAAAGCATCTCTGAACCCTTGTGGGTGATGAATTATTCTCCAGCCTTCAATCTCTCTTACCCAGGCAGGATTTGGCAAGCCTCTTGATGCTCTACCACTACTTCCAAGGAAAATTTTCAGATGAACTACATTCCCTGGTCTTGCCAAGGCAAACCTTCATGGCAAGAACATGCCATACCATTTACATAGTAGCAAACCACCTGCATTCCTTCTGTATTCCATCGGTGAGAATTAAATTCCACTTGAGCAGCTTCTTCCCACGAACCACTGCCCTATAGAATTGACTCCCAATGGGATGTTTTCCCAACCACTACAATCTTAACTTATTCAAGACTAAGGTTAATCATTATCTCCCTCACCTATACACACAAATAGCCTCCTAACATAAACCTCTACCTTGAGTGGCCCCTGGGCTTTGTAAAGAGTGACCTTCACTGTAAAAAGAAAAGGTATGCTCAAATTTGTTGCAGTATAAACCACAAGTTTGCACTGTAGTTGTTGAAGAAACACAAATGTGCCTGAACAAGCATCTGCAACAGGGAATAGTTAGCCACCCTCTCAGACAGGCATACTTGTATACAAAGTGCCAGCCATGCAAGTTGCCCACAAAGAACATTTAGATAAAGATAGATATGTCATTTTTTTAGCTTTTTTTAATTTACTCAGTACAAGGTCCAAGAACCAGTCAGGGTAAAGGATGACTGAGTGAGATTGTTGTATGGGTGTAACATTAGGGAAAGGGGTTGCATATTATGATGATATGTAGGATAGATATTGGTTGACTGTAGACTTCAAGAGGTTATGATGTAGTGCTTGTAGAAGCATATTCTCGGGGGCCTATTACACAAAGTGACAGTACTGGGGAAGAAGTTGATTGTCTAGAAACTTCTTACCAAATGAATACGAAGAGAATGAGGATAATTTGGTGATGTGTATGGAGCATGGTGGGTCGTCTGAACTGATGGAACCAAAGAATGTAGCTCGTTTGAACATTTGCAATAGCAATAGAGAAATGAGAAATTAGCAACATTTTATCTATGAGATTTTTGCCAGGATCTATCTCACACATTTATAAGTCTACCATTCATACATGTATTGAATATTGCTGCTATATCTGATCTAGTGCTTTGTCTATATATTTAGATATTCTTGATAAAATACAAAAAAGAATATGCAATGTTATCAGTCATGACCTGGCATCTCTACTTCAGTCACTTTTCCATCACTGTAATGTAGCTTTTCTGTGCCTTTTCTATAAACATTTACATGGTAATTGTCCTGAAGAGATTTCCTCTTTGATATGTAGACTTTATGAATTCAAGGGCAGTACTAGATTGGCAGCTAGGTCTCATCATTTTGCAGTTGAAATTACTAGATATAAATGTAAGTTCTATGCTAACAGCTTCTTCTCTTATACTTCTTGTTGTGGAACTCTCTTCCAGATTTTTACTACCCAGTCAACTTTGAACTTTAAAAATTTAAATGCAATGTCAATCACTATCTACTGTCTTCCTGATTAGTTAAATTTAAGTGCAATGTCAAAGGTTATTTTTATCTCTTTAAAATCCTTTTCTTTTATTGTCCTCTCTCCTTAATGTTTTTTTTCTGATACTCTTTCACTTCCAGTAACTACTTGCATCTTAGTGGCTTTATTGCCTTGCTTGGGGTGAAATGATTAAAAAGGAACTGCTTTTGAACTTTGTCAAGGCTGAAAAGCAAGGACTGGGTAGTATCAGCCCTGATATGGCAGCAATACTCCATTCTTGGTTTGATATGACTTTTAATGAAAACTTAAACATAGGAATTTTATTTGGTATGGAGTTATGTACAAGCAAACTGATCAGTATACACAAGCATGCCAGAAACAATGACACCATTTGCATCAGTGACAATGACCATTATCCTTGATTACCAAAAAATACTTACCACAATGAGGAGTGCTTCTGGTCCTGGTGCCACTGATTTCATTACCATTGAGGTCGACACACCAGCAGATCCCCTTGTGACATTGGCGTTTTTCATAATAACCATCTCGGTCACAATGAGGCACAAATGTAGCTGCAAAAAGGAGAGAAAATTCTAAATTCAAATTCTTGCAGAAAGATTATTGCTCAATCAGCCTTCATAATAAGACAATGATGATTATACAACTATAAATGAGCCAGTTTCAAAAGAGAAAAAAAATTCCTTGAAAGGCAAAGCCAGATTTTGCTGGATATTATTGTTTTCCAAATAAAGCTGTTATCAGTGCCAGCATGTAATACCTCTGAACTTCAAGCCTGATTGTGGCCCCCATGTAATGCTTTGTGACCCTTGCTATTTTATAAACATTGACTTTTTTCTACCTACATTTATATACATTACAAATGAAACTAAGCATAACTATTATAGAATGAAAAGTTTTTTGAGGATTTTGATGTCATTCTGGGGTATTTTTCCCATCCAAATTCATGAATTTGTTTTGCTCATGCTAAGCTTTGAAAAAACACCATATAAAATTTGCTATATTTTTATCCCTAATGTTGAATGTGATAAAATTATTCAAATTTGTAACAAGAAAAATCTCAAGTTGATGTTAAAAATTGCCCCAAAACATTGTCGATTTATTTAAGATGGAATGATCTATTATGACATATCTCTAATATGTATTTAGATACATTGTATTTATTTTCAATTTTTCCAGTTGAATTGTTCACGTATATATTGCATGTGATACATTATTGTACATAATTAGGTTAGAATAAAATTTGTATTTTATATGAATACTACCTTATGAAAATTAAGATATAGTAGAGTTGGGGGGGGGTTGTATCATAGATTTGGTGGGGGCCTAAAAGATCTTTGCACCAGTTCTGGCTGTTATATCAATATGAGTTGCATTCATACTTGATCTGTCACAATCTGTTTCTCTGTGATTTTAATGCATTTCTATAAAAAAATAATCATTACTAATGCATTTACATTATACATATCATTAACCTTATTTTTACTATTTACATATGGACTATTGTCCTCAACTTTGCTGTTGTTATTACAAGTTTCGACTGTTGTACCCTCAAGCCTTCTTCAGGTGTATATGGATTAGGGTAACCTACAGGGAATTCCACCTTAGTAGGCTGGGCATCGAAATAAATACGATATCGGAGCTGCAAATAAAGAAAGAAGGACAAATTACAACAAGTCTTCAAAAGCCGCAATAAAAAGAGAAAAGTTTCAGTGAGTGTAGTCAGCAGGCAGGGTGGGTTTAAGGATCCAGGTTCTCCACAGAGAATTGTCCCACAGAACAATAGCCTAGTGGAGTGAATTTGGTGACATAGTAATTGTGCATTCAATCCTTGGGCTGGATAATGTGTACTTGGACTCACTTGGGCTCAGTGAAACCAGGGCGAGCAATACTACAAATAAGAACTAGTTGAGACATACCTAGATATGGGGAGTGGAATGAGTTTACCTCCATAGATTAAATAATGGGTCCAGGTTACTTGAATCAATATACACCTGATGAAGGCCAGAGGGCACAATGAACCGAAACATTGTAATAGCAACAATGAAGATGAGGAGAATACATAACAAGTAAAGAGTGTAAATAATGATAACTCCTCATCCCAGAAATTCAGACGTAAGATATAACTGACTTATTCTATCAAAGTCTTGCATTCATTCCTGACCACTGACAATCCCTTTCTTCCTGATTTTCAATGTATCTATTAGTTAAGTCTTTAGCAATGCATTTATATTATATATATAATATCTCTATTTTCTCAGTAATGCTTGTATTAATTCCTGACCAATGACAATCCCTTTTTTTATTTTTAATGCATTGCTTTAGTAAAATCATTATTCAATAAAACTCAACATAATGCTAGGAAAGTTGGTTCAATGTGTCATGTCAGAATCTATCTTACACATTTATAAGTCTACCATTCAACAATACATTTAATATTGCTGCGACATCTGATCTGGTTTCTTCTACTATGTATTTAGAGATTCTTGATAAAATCCAAAATATCTGCAATGATGTTGGTCCTGACCTGGCATCTCAGCTTAAGTCACTTTTCCACCACTTTAATATAGTTTCATTGTGTCTTTTCTATAAAGATTTTTATGGCAATCATTCTCATAAATTTTCTTCTTTGGTACCTAGATTTTACATATTTAAATGCAGTACTAGATGCGCATTTTAATGTAATGGATATCAGCTCAGAATCCCAATTCCAATCAAGTTTGCTACATTCACCTACACACAAATCCCCTTGGGAAAGATATGAATGCATCTCTTCTCCTCTGAGCTATGGGTTGAATAGCAAGACAGACTAGACCTAATAGCCTTGGTTGGTAACCAGTCTACTGCAGAAATAAATGGCAACCTACTGCAGGAAAATCTACCTAGTCAGTCATGAATTGAAAGAGACATGATTGCCCAAGTGTTTATCATATATGGCACTTTACTGACTGGATGACTAGATTGGCAGCAACGTCTCTCTCTCTGCGCCTGCTTGGTCTCATGCTGTCCATTGACCTGAAGTGGAACAACTACATTGAATCTATAGCTTAATCTACCGCAAGGAAAGTTGGTTCTCTGTATTGCGCTAGAAGGTTTTTCTTGCCTGAATCCATGCTTCAAATCTAAAAATAACCCATTTGTCCTTGTATGGTATATGATCTGGTGTTCCCGCTGTTCATCTCAAGGTCCTCGACAAAATCCAGAGACAGATATGCAATGTGATTGGTCCTGATCTGGCATCCCATGTACAGTCACTTTCTCAAAGATGTACTGTGGCTTCCTTCTGTCTTTTCTAGAAATATTTTCATGGCAACTGCTCTGATGAGCTACTTTCCCTGGTTCCCAAACTGCATGAATTTAAATGTGCTACTAGGTTGGCACCTTGCTCCCACCCTTTCACTGTCAAAATGGCTAAATGTAGCCATCTCTTCTACTCTAACAGTTTCTTATCTCGCACCTCTCATCAGTGGAACTCCTTTCCTATCACTTATTTTCCTGATAGCTATAATCTTCAAATATTCAAATGTAATGTCAATCAACATCTTCTGATGCCTTGACCTTTGATCCCTCTCCTCTTTATCTTTTTCCCAAACATTCCTCTTTATTCTTACTCTCACTCTCTGTAACCCCTTGTGTACTACTGACACTCCTGCCTTGCTTGGAGTGATTTGCTTAAAAAAAAAACAAGAATTTTCTAGATGTAACCATAAGTTCTATAATAACAGTTTCTTCACTTGGGCTTTTCACTTATGGAACTCTCTTCCAGGTTCTTACTTTCTAGTCAACTCTGGTGTTTAAAAATTGAAACACAATGTCAAGTACTAGATTGGCAGCTAGGTCTCATCATTTTGCAGTTGAAATTACTAGATATAAATGTAAGTTCTATGCTAACAGCTTCTTCTCTTATACTTCTTGCTTGTGGAACTCTCTTCCAGATTTTTACTACCCAGTCAACTTTGAACTTTAAAAATTTAAATGCAATGTCAATCACTATCTACTGTCTTCCTGATTAGTTAAATTTAAGTGCAATGTCAAAGGTTATTTTTATCTCTTTAAAATCCTTTTCTTTTATTGTCCTCTCTCCTTAATAATGTTTTTTTCTGATACTCTTTCACTTCCAGTAACTACTTGCATCTTAGTGGCTTTATTGCCTTGCTTGGGGTGAAATGATTAAAAAGGAACTGCTTTTGAACTTTGTCAAGGCTGAAAAGCAAGGACTGGGTAGCATCAGCCCTGATATGGCAGCAATACTCCATTCTTGGTTTGATATGACTTTTAATGAAAACTTAAAAATAGGAACTCTCTTCCGGCCTCTTGCTTTCCAGTCGACTTTGCTCTTCTCAAGTTTAAATGTAATTTTATTGTTCTCTCTCCTTAATAATGATTTCTTTTTTTATCTTCTTTCAAACTCAGTAACCTGCTTGTGTCTTAGTGGCTTTATAGCCTTGTTTTGGGTGAAATGATTAAAAAAAGTTTTTCAGTCAGTTGTTGCTTCAGTCAGTGTTTTCTCAGCCCAATGTTTTGGCCTGTTGCCACATTGATCAACATGTTCTCTGATTTACTACACTTTATTGTCTAATAAAAATTCTTCATATTTATTTAACAATGTTTGGTGTAACGTAATCTTCATCCTCTAAGCATCTGACCTTGCACTGTATTAAGTAAATTCCAATTTCTTTTTAAAAAAAAATCCTTTTTTGAAAAGCCACCACTGATCAGCTTTGAGTTTTTGCTGAAGGTCAGAGGTTACCGAAATATAAGTTAATCTTTTCAATTTCTTTTTTCTAGTTCCTTTCAATCAGATTGGTTTCTTTTTAGTGGCAAGATCTGCTTCTTTGCATCAAGATAAAACATTGAGTTTATTTTTTTTGTATTATTTTCTTTTATTGCAGTCAGCCTGGACTATTTTTTGTGCGTGCATTTGCCATAATGCATCTACAATTAAAGGCTGTAAACAAAAGACTTTGAATATAGAACAAAATCTCAGGTGGTATACCTGATTTCATTGCTACATCAGACTGCAGTCTCCTCAGGTGGGTGAAGCAGGGGGGACCTGAAAGCAAAAAAAAAAAAAAAAATGAAAGAAAGAAGTAAAATAACTCATTTATAGTGTTGAGAAAATAAAAGCAAAATTTTAAACAGAATATCTAACAAAGCTTACAAAAATTGATTGGTTTATTTATTGTTTAAATAACTTGAAATTTTGCATTACGCCTTTTTCTTGTCTATCAGTAAAAACCTTTTTCACATGCAAACATGTTTAGGGCCACATCACATTGAAACACTGGTTCCTGTATGATTACATAAGTTAAGCAATACTGAACCTGGTCAGTACCTGGATGGGCAACCACTTGGGAATGCTAGATGTTGTAATAGATTTTCATATATTAAATATTTGCTAACTCTATTTCCATATATGAAATATTTGCTAATTATATTTTTGTACCTGAAATGTAAACAAAGCGATTTCTAAGGAGTTCATGGAATTTTATTTACAATCTGACAATATTTCTTATTTTATCATATATATATATTTATTATAAATTATAAAGATATTATATACTGACAAACAAGTACTCATGACGAAGATACACATTACATTTGAATATATATATATATATATTTTTGGGTGTGTGTGTATATATAGTGGATGCTGCTGTTATTAAAGCATTGCTCTTCAATTACAAATTGAACCCTCTTAGCTAGTGTTGTTTTTATATTTCTCCTATATAATGTTTAAATTTCCATACCTATATTTAATTTTATTTAGTGTTGGTTGCATTTTTTTTATATAGAGGACTTCAAGAATTTGAAGTTTTTGTTTTTTATTTTCATTGTGGAGTATACTTTCATGTCAATTACTTTGTTTGAAGAGAATATTTTGTCATGTAGAAATTGATGTCATTTTTCAGTTGAACATATGAATATACAATAGTGTTTCTATATTCTTCTAGTTGCTAATGACAGTTTGTTATATATATATATATATATATATATACTTTTATATGGGAGAATAGGATATATAAGTTACTGTATATCAACACAATGCTTAGTAACTCAATGACAGAGTGGAAAAATTATGTGTAAAACATTTCATCCTCTGATAAAGGAATTGGAATTATGAATTATTCCACTTTGTTTTTCAATTGCCTGACACTCTTGTATGTACGGAAGAAAGGTTGACTAAAAATATTTAAAAAATACTTGTCTATAATCTTTGATTTATGCCAGTATTAAAGAAGAACTGCTGCTTAAATACACAATATATATATATACATATATATATATATATATATATATATATATATATATATATATATATATATATGTAAGTATATTTCTCCATATGCCTCAGATATAGATATATATATGTAGATACAGATATATTGTAATATATTTCTGTTGTTCTATTTTAATCCAATCTTTTTTTATCACTTATGAATCATGAAGACATTTAATTACTGATTTTACGAATCTTATTCTAAATTGGAAACCAGTCCTATGATGAAACATCTAACCCAGGCTGGGGCCAGGTACAGAGTAGGTGCTATGAATTGAAGCACAAAATCCATCAGGGTATTTTTCTTTTCATAATTATTCAAGAAGTGTAGTTCCTTTGTTGTTTATTTGCAGAAGTTGTTTTCGAATATTTTTAGACCAAATTTCTGTCTCTATGGAGTTGTTGAAATTTATCAGGTTGGAAGGGTGGAGGAGTTTGGTTTTGTGTCTGAAAAATATATGAATATATGCTAGGTTAATGATGTATGATTGACCTTTAATTATTTAGATTTCATTGAATCAACAAACTGCATTTATCTGAATCTATATCTATATGACAAGTGATCAATTTATTATTATATAAGAGAGAATGTACATAAAGTTCAGCTTTTGTGTGTGTGTACACACACACAGACACACAGACACATAATTGTGTATTTAGCCAGTAATTCCTCTTTTATACATGTTTCATAAATGACAACTGACAGGGTACTACAAGTAAGATATTTATTCTCTTCGATATTTATTTAAATTTTCTTGTATGAACAAGTGTTTCTTTTCTGGACACAAAGTTTGTAAAAATATCCAAAGGTTCTACATTTCTGAGCACTTTCAGCTATTCTTTTAGCTTTTATTTAGGTTGATTTTATTTTTACTATTAACTGAATGTATGGGTTGTGTGTATGCCTCTAGAGTTATAGGGATGTTTTATTTTCCAAACACGGTCAGCACCTTGTGGCCATGTTCATAGTTAATGTTATTTATTATTAGGGCTTCCATTATTTTTTTAATCTTTTTTTACATGTGGATAAAGTTTTTATGCTTGTATTTTCTACTAGTATGTTTTGGATGGAGTCTGTTAGGTTTGTATGTTTAAATGAGTTCTAATGGAGCTGGGGTTGGATAGGTTTAATGTAAGTCATTTGGATAGGCATGTAGCAGTGTGACCAATGTAATTATTTATGGGTTTCGTTTGATCAGGAACACAGTTTCTTAAGGGGAATTTGAACTTGTAAATAATGTTGATTCTTTGTAATTTTGATTTTGTGGGTGTGTTGTTATTTTTTATGACAAGGTTAGCTTTTTTAAATGTTAATAAATGATAATTAATTCAATGTTTTTGCTCAGGTAAATTAGGGTAGTTATGATATTTCTAAGTGAAGATTTATCTTGCTTATATTTGACATGCATTTGGATTTTGTAGAAATTGTATCTGGTGGTCAATGCGATAGTTAGGAATACCATTTTTAACTAGTATTTTGTATCTAAGTGGGCATTAACTCTTAAAATTAAGGTGGCAATATCTTCTACAAAAGCCAAATGAAAAGATAAAAGATAATAAAAGAACAAGGATTAATAAGGCAGATGATAATGATTGATGTTGCATTTACATTTTGGAAGATCAACTCATCGTATATAAAGAAAAGACAAAAGTTGACTTTTTTTTTTTAAGCATTTAACCCCAAGCGAGGCGGGAAGCCACTAGCATGCAAGGGTTTACAGAGAATTGGAGCGAGAACAAAGAGGAGTGATAGAGGAAAGGATGAAGAAAAAGTTAGGGGATAGATCAGGGCATCTGGAGACTTCGATTGACATTACATTTGAATAGTTGAAAATTATAGCTATTAGGAAAACAAGAAATGGGGAGCGAGTTCCACAGGCGAGAAGTGCGAGACATGAAGCTATTGGAGTAGGAGAGACAGCTACATTTAACAGTTTTGACAGTGAAAGGGTGAGAGCAAGATGCTAGCCTAGTTGAGCGCTTAAATTCATGAAGTCTGGTAACTAGCGAAAGCAGCTTATCAGAGCAGTTACCATGAAAGTATTTGTAAAAAAGACAGAGGTAAATTTTCAGTTTGTAAAACAAAAACTTCTTTAGTTTAGTGTTTACATGTGATGATTAAAGAGGCAGATGAAGCAAGAATTTTTAATGGTTTAATGATGAAGATGAAGCAAGAATCTTTAAATTTAATGTAGATGAAGCAATAATCTTTAATAGTTAATGATGAAGATGAAGCAAGAACCTTTAATGGTTTAATGATGAAGTTGAAGCAAGAATCTTTAATGGTTAATGATGAAGATGAAGCAAGAATCTTTAATGGTTAATGATGAAGATGAACCAAGAATCTTCAATAATTGATGATGACAATGAAGCCAGAATCTTCAATAATTAATGCTGAAGATAAAGCAAGAATCTTTAATGGTTAATGATGAAAATGAAGCAAGAATCTTCAATAATTAATGCTGACAATGAAGCAAGAATCTTCAACAATTAATGAAGATGAAGCAAGAATCTGTAATACTTACGCACGGCAGCAAAACAACAACACCACTCATGACGAGTCAATTTTGAATCTCCGTTCCTGTCGCAGGAATCAATAAAAGGTTTAACGCATGGTTCCATGTCATTCTTCTCTATTTTAGACAGTTCATTGTGATCAATATGCTTATCCGAGTCCAGGTCTAGGTGTTTAAACTCCCAAATGATTGAACGGACACAGTGGCATTTGTCTGAAAGGAATGAGAGATAAAAATGGGTCTGAAAAGTTCATTTAGTCAGAGAGTTTTTCTTTCAAGTGTGATATTGAAAAAGTTTTATATGTGCTATTATACTGTAATAGATATTGCACTTAAATTTAATACCAGGTCATCAAAGGAAACCCATTGCAGGGTTGATCTAGTGTTACTCCCAGCCACTGAATGCAAAAGTATGTGACTGGTATTGCAAGTGTGGGAAAGAGTTTGTAATGCACACAGTTATATAAAAACCTCCTTGGGCAGTCTCTCACACATCACGTATGAAATGTAAGGTCCATGTATTGAATCAGGACTCAGTGTGGTGGCTTACAAGACTGGTCAAGAACAAGTGAGGAAATACTGAAGTTAATAAAATGTAATGAATATTAATGCCTCATGTTACCACTTTATTGGCATAAGCCCTTCATACATAGATAAAGATATTTTTTTGACCAAGCTTCCACCAGTCACTATGCCTCTTTCATTATGAAATTAAAACCAATTGAGTGCTTGCAACTACATTCACAAAAAGTAATATATATATATATATATATATATATATATATATATATATATATATATATATATATATATTATACCAGAGAGGTATCATAAATTTTAAAATCAGTCATATTGAATGGTGAAAATGTCAGCAAATATTCCTGTTGCTATGTACCGAGATCTGTTGCACAATATATGAACTTGTATGCAAATCACTAGTGGGACTGAAGTGTCACATATGACACAAATATAAAAACTGAATGAAGTTGTCAGATCCTCATAAGTTAAAATCAACAGGAGAGTCCATCATTGGAAATTGTATGACAAAGTGGGAAAAGTTTACTTGTGACGTGTTTTGTCCTTTAGGACTCCATCAAATTAAATTTGTTACATTAGCAAGACTACACATGCACACCACAGAGGGGTGATGGGAATTTAAAAATTTTTTTTTTTATCTAGCTGAATTTATTTAGAGTCTTTTTTCTTTTTCTTTCCATCCCTAGTAGATGGACTAGTAGATATTCCACACTGTGATATGAGAAGACCTGCCAGGAATGGTGAAATATTATTTCCAATGTTATTTTTAATGGATAAACATATTTGAGAAGAATACCTCAAATACCAGTGTTTAATTCCTCTATAGGCCTCAACATCAAGAAACTGATTAGAAAACTGGAAAAGATCAGTATAAAAATAAGTAGACATAATATATCGATATTATTCAATGAAATATATATATATTCACAATGTCAGATTTTATGATGCAAGTCTTTTCACAATATGTGATCTAAAAGGCAGCTTCTAGGCATTTATAGATTTACTCAATTTCTGAAAGATACATGGTTATTGGTTATTTGTTGTTAAAGTTTGCAAAGAGCTGGAAGCTGCTGACAGGGATTCTGTCACAGTAGCCAAATGTAAAACATTTGCTATTGGTACTAATGCCATAAGAATGCCCAAATTTGTTCAAAAAGTGCAGAAAATTTCTGACAATTTCAGAAAGTCAATTAGCACCATTACTAAGGAATTCAAGATTTCAAGGTACTCTTTTGGAAGAATTGTGCCTGAGAACCTTCAATACAAGTCATATACGATGCAGAGAGGCCAATTCATGTCTGCAAAGATGAAAAATAACTGTCTGATCTGTGCAAAGCTCATGATGAACAAGCTGAAACATCAAGAGACTGGAATGCTTTGTTTTTTCTCTAATAAGAAAAAACTTTGATCAGGACTGAAAGGTTAACTGAAGGAATGACATATGGTCATACAGAGACCTTAAGGACATTGCAATGGTCAGGCACACAAGTTTCCATAAACTGTGATAGTCCTGGGAGTTGTGAGCAATGAGGAAAATGTCATGCCTCCTCATTTCTTTCTTCACTTAAGGATCAATACTGCTGACTATAGGGAAGTGTTGGAGAAGATAGTGAGGCTTTAGATATATAGAATGTGAGCAAAGGAGGATGGTACACCTATCAACAAAACTCTGTGCTGTTTTATAAGGGCAAAACAACCCAAGAATGAATGAGTTACAATCACTACCAATCATGTCTCCCTAAATATATGGCCTAGCTCTATGCTATTGCTATGTTTTTCACGTCCACATACACTCCAAGTCATTTTATTCGCCTGTGATTGGCTAATAAATTACTACTACCTTTGTATAGGACAATTTGGCCATCGAAGTCGTTCCTTTGAATCTTTTGGATCTGAGCACACTGACCTATTCTGTTTAGTATGTGTGTAGTGATTGATTAATTTTTAACCAATCACATATTTTTAATGTAAGATCAAGTTTTCCCACAGTTCCGTGGGAACCTACCTCTTTTCCTTAAATAGGGAGACTTTTCGCAAGTTGCCAGTAAGATCCAGTAAGATCCCAGCTGTCAGCACAAATCCATGATCTTGCTCATCACACTTTAATGCATACACAGACACAGAATTTCGTAACTACAAACTTACATTTTCTCCCTGTAACTTTTGCCAAGCACAATCAACCAGAAATTTGTTGATGCAAACCAGTTTATTCACAACACATTTCAAGCAATTGTATTTGTGGTGTTATTCATTCTTCACATGCAAACTTTGCTCTAACAATTATTTCAGAACATTTATCTCACAAGAGAGCTTTTTTCAAACGGTTGATTACAATCAATCTACAGTCAAAGGGAAACAACTTCCTTCTCTTTAATCTACATTGGGAATACGATTTTATTTCATGCTTGTTGTTGTATTTTATTCAATATATATTTGTTGGTTAACAAATTGGAGTTGTTGCTATTATTTCTTGAATCCTGTACGTGGAAGAATCATTAATATAAATAGTAGTAGTACCTATATATTTGGTGTTCCTGCTACATTTAGTGAATCAACCCAATGCTATATTTGGTATGTATGCTACACTAGAAACCTGACTCCATTGGACTACTCTTTATAGGGCATAATTGAGAAGGGAGTCAATCAATGCCCTCATCATATTATAAAATCTCTGTAGTCTGCATTAACAAGCACAATGTCCAAAATAGGTAAAGATCATCTGATTTAGGCATATTAACGTTTCATCATATCCTGTAATGAAGCAGTCATTGATGCTAATGGCAGATTCCTTAAGTAGATTTACATTTACTCTGTATTCTATTGGTGAGAAGTAAGTTCCACTTGAACAGCTTCTTTCCATGAACCACTGCACTGATCACTACAAGCTTAACCTGTTCAAGTCTAGGGTTAACTGTTATCTTCATATCCTATCTGTATAAACTGCCTCTTAACATAACCCATGACTGGCTCCTGGGCCTTGTACAGGTTGAACCTTACTGTAAAAAAAAAACCAAGACAAAAATAATGTGTCACAAAGAGTCGAAACAATATTCATGCCAATTTTTTCAAATAAATCTCTTCTTTCAAGACTTATGCACTTAAATTCATGCAAATGTCTTCAAGGAACTGAGCAACCCTGTACCATAGGAGCTTCAGATTATAATTCCTCATTTTATTAGAAATATTTACAATAAGTTATTTGTGTCCGATTTTCTGGGATGAGGAGTTGTCATTATTTATATTATTTATATTCAGACTAATGTCCTTATCTTTGTTATTATTTTAATGATTCAGCCACTGTGCTCTTCAGCTTTCTTTGCTTGTAAACCCGTGTTATGATCTGGACTATGATCTTGGATGAAACACTGAAAAAATATTAAGAAAGGTTTTTTCAAAAATTCTGATATTTAGTCATTTAGATTTTGATATGTGAATTGAGCTGATAATTTTTTTAGATTTCTTGTTAATTATACAGGCATCCCTTGATTAATGTGTTTTCGATTAGTATGCTAAAATTTTCATATACCAAAATTCACTTAGCACCTGCATAATACTCTGTTAGTGTGGTAAAACATTCTTCAGTTTAAGCATAGTAATTGAAAATTAATTTTTATAGTCACTGATATACACTAGCCACATTTATTGAGGGATTCCTGTGTTCTACTAGCTGATATAAAGGAGGAAAAAAGTGTTTAAATGTGCATTTGGATAATTTTATTTTTATTAGAATGATGTTAACTTGTACAAGACCCAAGAGCCACTCAAGGTAGACGGTGACAGGTTAAAAAGGCAGAGTTTATGGAGATATGTGGAGAATATAATGGTTAACTCTAGACTTGAACAGGTTAAGACTATAGTAATTAGAGAAGCATCCTCATGGGAGTTAGTTCCACAAAGTAGTGAGCAGAAGCTGTTTGAGTGGAACTTACACCGTACCAATAAAATATGAAGGGAATAAGGGCAGTTTGCTACAATGTGTGTGACATGACAAAACTTAGCCGTGGATGTTAGAACTGGTGGAACTAAGGAATGTAGTTCATTTGAACACTTTCCGTGGAAATAGCGGTTGTGATGTTTTATATATAGGAATGGCTTTGAATAAG
Organism: Acanthosepion pharaonis; assembly: GCA_903632075.3. Taxonomy (NCBI): domain Eukaryota; kingdom Metazoa; phylum Mollusca; class Cephalopoda; order Sepiida; family Sepiidae; genus Acanthosepion; species Acanthosepion pharaonis. The sequence goes on along the minus strand of CAHIKZ030000064.1, from coordinate 1,929,023 downwards.
AAATCAGTAAAACATTCACTTCTGTTCAAATATTCTTGGGAAACATATGAATCCATCTTCTTCTTTCCCCAGATATAGGTTAAATAATAAGGTATATGGAGACCTGAAGCCTTGGTTAGTGACCAGTCTAAGAGATGGAAAACTCTTATTCCTAAACCCAGATTGATGGAACATATTAGTGTGGGAACACATGATTTTATATTGAAAGAAAAGCCTTGAAAGAAAATCAACCATTCCACAGACTACAGATGTTGGGCATGGGGCCAAGCATTCCTCACTGTAGAACAATTTGATAAGTGAACCCTCACTAAGAGGACTTATGTGCCACAAGGCACCAGGCTGATATAATGAATTCTATACAGTAAATTATGCTATTATCTTTATAACTTTCTGGTTTGAAATAAATTTCTTTTATTTCACTCTAGAGACAGAATCTTATAATCTGGTCAAGCTAAGAGCCATCCTAGACAATAATAAAAGGCTAAATTTCATTACAGGAACTCATCACCACAGACATTAAAAAAGAATAAAAACAGACATGAAAGTAGAACCAAAAAAACATTTTTTAATAATGGGTGGCGGGGGAGAGAGAGAGAGAGAGAAGGATAATGAGAGGAAGCGAGAGGGAAAGAAAGTGAGAGACGAAGAAGAAGTGAGAGAAGGAAAATGAGAGGAAGTGAGAGAGAGAAGGAGTGAGAGAAGAATCAGAGGAAGTAAGTATGAAAGAGAGAAAGGAAAAGAAGAAGAAGTGAGAGATGGGGAATGAGATGAAGTAAGAGAGAAGAGGGGAGGGAGGAGAAGAGAAAGAGAAAGAGAGACTGAAGTGAGAGAAGGAGAATGAGAGAGAGAAGAGTTGAGAAGAAGAAGAAGAAGTAGTGAGAGAAGGAAAATGATAGGAAGTAAGAGAAGAGAGGAGAGATGTAATGAGAGAAGGAGAATGAGAGGAAGTAAGAGTGAAGAAGAAGAAGAGAATGAAGAAGAAGTGAGAGAAAGAGAATGAGAGGAAGTAAGACAAAAGAAGAGAAAGAGAAGGCAAAAGAGAGAAGGAGAATGAGAAGAAGTAAGCGAGGAGAGAGAGAGAGAGGAAAAGAATAGAGAGAACACTCAGAGTGAAATCTGCTTAGGTTCTAATCAATGAAGGCTTACCACCATATCACATTGAAACACAAATTTCTCAGATGATCACAAAAGTTAAGCAACATCAAGCCTGGTCAGTAACTAGATGGGTGATCATATTGGAATACCAAATGCTGTAAGCTTGGCTGTGCAGGTGGTGTAATGGATAATGACTTGGAATTGGAAATCTGAGAGCCAAGTTCCAATTCCAGTCGGGTTTACTATATTCATATACCCTTGAGAAAGATATGCATCCACAACTTCTCCCCCATCTATAGGTTAATTAGTAAGACGTGTATCAGCAAATCATTATTATCTCAAAAAATTCTTACAATATAGGAATATTTTTAGGTTTTAAATAACTTGCAAAAGGTTGATAAGCCATAAAAAGCAAATCAATCAATCAACCTAATCACTGAAACATCTAAGAACATGATAAGTAGAATCCACTTCAGGATGTATGCAATTATAGCTCTCCACAATTTCCCATCCTTTGTAGCTCTAAGTAAAATTTGTCAAATGCATGATAGCCACATAGTAAACTAACAGCTGCATTTAGAAGTTATGATTTTGTATATTTTGAATGTCTCGGAAACCAAATTAATTACATTTCATCATTGCTGATCGTACCATGAACAAGCTCCAGTCTTGATGAAGAGATGTTCCCTCAGGGAGAGGCTCTGTGTCTTGAGTAACTATTGAGCCTCAAGCTCAACCCAGGCCTCAAATAGAATCCAATCCATCACTAAAGATGCAGGAAAAATGGTTAGTTTCTCTAGCAAGAACCTGACTTCTTGTGCATCATAAATTATTTTCCACCCTGCAGCCCCCCTCTCACAGATCAGATGTAGCAAGCCTCTCACTGTTCCATCACTACTTCTACAGATAGTGCTCAGACAAACTACATTCCTTGGTTTCATCAGTTCTAACCTAGGACCCACCATCCTATGCATATTGTAGTGAAACACACACACACACACTCCATTGGTGAGAAGTAAGTCCTACTTGAGCAGCTTCTTCCTGCAAATGACTGCACTATGGAACTGACTCCCAAAAGGATGCTTTCCCGATCTATCTATAATCTAAATCTATTCAATTCTAGCATTAACTGTTATCTTCCCCACTGATCTGAATAAACTGTGCTCCTTACTCTGTAAACCCTCTATCTTGAGTGACACCCATGCCTTGTACAGGGTGACACCCAGGCCTTGTACAGGGTGAATGTCACTGTAAAAAAAATTTAATGTAAAATAGAAAGTTCGCTAAATATTTAAAAATAAAAGAATGAATGATTCCAGTAAATCCAACAATTGAGATAATCTATTAATCTAGATCTATTAATCAACTCCATCACAACTACAATTGGAAAGCATTTATCTAAACTTAACCTAAAATTTGTCACAACTAATTCTAAAACAATAAAAGACTTAATTAGTACAAAACAGAATAATAGTAAGCTAAAACCTAAAGGTGGAATTTCCTCTATTACCTGTAATAATTGCCACAAGTAATATATAGAAGAAATGTTGAGGAATTTAAATAAAAGATTATATGAACACAAAAGGGATCTTTTACAAAACAACACATTAAATGCATGAGCTGCTCACCATAATGAGTCAAATCATTTTAATTTAAAATGCTACTTAAATTAAAAAAAAGAAATCAATTTCCTAAGGCAAAAATGTATAGAAAATGCTTTAATCACTATATCATCTGCAGTAGATTCGTATCCTTGTTCTTACAACCTTTCACCTTTCTTTGCAGATCTTCTATTATTACAATGTGTAATACTTGATAACAAAAGTGATAAAAGAAAAAAAAAAGCATAAAGAATTAATGGATTTTATTTTTAAATAGGATATATTTTTATTACTTCAAATATTATTTCCTGTGGATACCTGTATTTGAATATGTTGGATTAAAAAATAAAATCCATTAATCCTTTAGGAATTGCTTTGTTTACATTTCAAATACAAAACAGATATAGCTTTGAAGAAAATCTGAGTAAATGTGCTTTAAGGCAAATAAAACCTTGCATAATTGTGATGCTCTCCGTGGTTGAGTGGTCAAAGCATGCCTGATCAGATTGTGGTTTCTCCTGTAAAAGGAGGGGGTGCAGGTTCGAATCCTACTGTAGGGCACATTTTCTTTATTTTCTCAATTGCACAAGCCAGCAGACAAAATAAACAGTTTAAAAAAAAAAAAAGAATGGAGCATCTTCTCAAATACAGGTATCCACTAAAAATAATGTTTGAAGTAATAAAAATATATACATGATATGTATTTTTCATTTCTTATTTTGGCTATTCCCCATGGCCCTGTGCCTTCCAAACCTGAGTTTTCCTTTTTTTCTGTAGAGATTCCTGCTGTGATCATCTTTCAAAAGTGTCTACAGAATCAACTTATGCAGGAAGCCATATTATTGTCCGGCTTTATATCATGTCTTGCTCACCTATGCTCACATCTGTATGCAATGAAAGCAAGTTTCTTACTGCCTGAGGCATATATCTGGAACTAAGAGTCCATTCTAAACTTGCTTATATGACAGCAAATCAAATTTGTCCTGATGCCGATCATATAACACTGTATGCTTAACATACCAGATCGATCCTATCTCACAAAGACAAAATTTAATGCTGTTATTACAATCCCATGGATGTGTGGGTGGCATAATGTTTATCAGCAAGGGAAGGGAAATCAACATGTGGAGTTCAAATTCTGCATGAACCTACACTTTAGTGTAGAGCCAACCTTTGGATTTCAAAGATCATCTAAAAGAGCAAGTTTGCATGTCTTTTTTTAAAACTAATTTACAAGCTTACTTTTAGGCAAGAGGGAGTTTCTCTTACTGCTTCAAGTTTTGATAATCTACCATTAATCTTATCTATCCTAATCTATCTTAATCCATGATTATCTATCATGCAAATTTGCATTTATGAATTTTGATTAGATATTAATTTATTATATTAATAAATTTTGCATTAGATATTAAATCTTATCATATGTGCATCTTATCTATTTTAATCTACCATTCTGGCTATTAGCAATTTTAGGGCCTACAGATTTAAAATTTTAGTAACACCCTTTCTAAAAATTTGAGTTAAAGTCAGTTATACAGGGTGGGCACTGAAAAACTGAAGGGTTTGAAAAAGTCATAACTTGTTTATTTTCAATCTTTTTTCTTTTCTTTTTTTTTCTTCACAGGTTAGAGAGTATCCCTTGGGGAGTAAAATGGCTGCATATAATATCCAGCAATGAGTAAAACTTTTTTTTTATTCCAATGAAAGATCAACTATTCAAACTCAGAGAAAATACTGGCAACATTTTAATGTCAGAGTTTCTCCTAGAGATAACATGTTTCGGAACCTAATCGCCTGGTTTGAAAGAACTGGATCAGTTAGTGATCTTCCAGGAAGAGGTCCAAAGCATTACTGCATTCACTGGCGCAGCAGTGGAAGATGTATGGCAGAGTGTCCTTGAGGAGCCATCAGCTTTTATCCGTCATCGCTCTGCTCAACTAAACATCGCCATAACATCGCTTCAGAAGATTCTGAAACTGGATTTAAAAATGTTAATTAAACCAAAAAAAAAGGTATAAAACCCGTTAATTATTAAATCCAGAGGATTTCCCCAAACGTTTGACCTAGAGTGTATATACAAATATATATATTCTGTGTATTTAGAAAGCAAATGTTCTTTAAGGCAAATAATATTAAAAACGACAGATATTTTGTGTCAATTAATTTTAATGATTGATTTTCCAAGTTACAAATATTCTTTTTCAGACAGAAATTGTCAGAAGTTCCATTCAGGAAAAAAAAAGTATAGATAATATTGTCTAATAATATGTGGAGTGAGCAGTAGATATTATAAATTCAATTAATTATGCAAACATACGTGTATAAATATTCATATATTATGCAATAGATCATAGACATTTCAGATTTATCTGATGGTCTGTTCATATATTACAGGCTAAAAGTTTGGGACCACCTCCTGGACTTTGAAGAATTGCCAAAAAATGGAAGGTTGCATGCCTTTTTCAAAACTAATTTATGAGCTCACTTCAAGCCAGAAAATCTTTGTCTTCCTAAAGCATTTTATCATATATTCAACAATAATAACAAACAAATTAACCCATTTCTTCATAAAGTTTCCTTAAAATTTTTGCTCTTTTTGCCTAATCTACTTTGCCGTCTAATGATAATCTTTTCTATTATAAAAAATTTAAAAATGGTTAAACATTATAAAGAAATATATACATGTATATATATATATATATATATATATATATATATATATATTTCACATGTTAGATCTCATTTTGTTTCAATTTATCTAACATTGTCTGTTCATATCTATTGACACATTTTGATATAACCGTAAAGCTCAATACAACATGTGCTCTTTTTGTCTTTAATGTGAAACCAATGCTGAATTGTTTATTTACAACTAATGTTAATTTTTTTAATTTTTTAATTTGTTCACCGAGTTAAATAATTGAGAACAAAGTATTTTTTAACATGGCAATACAGAGTCCTGTTAAATAACAGTTTAGTAGACTATTAGTTTTTAGAGAATTGTATTTCTTGTCTGACTTCCTCATTTTGACCTTTGAGGTCAGATATAGGAAAACGAAGGAAGTGGTTAAAATTAGCATGGGAATGTTAGATGATAGAAAGGGATTTCAGGGAGTTAAGTTAACATGTCTACATCAAACAATGTAGACATGTTAATACCGTGTCTGGAAACTGCTCTCCGGTGGGGTGGGATAGCAACCCCACTGGCTAGTTAGAAGATGTACATGTCAACATGTTAAATAAAAGAGATTGTAGAAGTTATCTTTTACCTCTGAACTAAAAACAACCAGTGATCAGTGGCCAGGAGAAGATTAGAGAAGAAAGAGATGAAGACATCTTTATTATGGAATTGACCCCATCACTAAGAGATCCCAGAATGAGGGGCCAATACAACACTTGATGTGATGATAAACTACATCCAGCAGTAAGGTGGTTCGGGGTTTTGAGGAGCATAGAACCATCTCTTAATTGATGTTGTTCCTAGGTTCATCCTGACCTGGGGTAGTAGCACCTGTTAGGGTCCTGGCTATGGGCAAACAGCAACCCTCAAACTAAAACAAAACACTATGAAAGTATAAAATACATTTTTATAGTAAAATACCAGCAATAAATTTTTATATAAAAAAATTACTAATATTACATTTTATAGTAAAATGACAAACAATTCATTTTATCTGTGGTTAAAGCCAAGTGTTCAAAATATTTAGATTTTGGCATTAAATAACCCATAGAGGTGTTGATATGCCACTAAACAAAATCAACCAACCAACATGGCAAGTTGTTCAAGGAAAGTTGATGATTGTGTTGTTGAGTGTAAAAATTTATATAACATTATTTATATATAACAAAATCTAGATAACTTATATAACAGTGGACAGAGGCTATGCAGAGGCCTAAGCCGACACTTCAAGTATCAGTTGAAGATATCCTTGACACTGGGTGACATTAACCCTGACACCTAGGAAACCATTGCTGCAAATCAGTCTTCCTGGTGTAGGACAAGCCAAGGGGATCCAACTGTCAAGAGGATGTGAGATGTGCTCTTCAGGAGGGCCCAACTTGCCCAGCTGTATCCACCATGCACACTCCTCTGTGACTCCTGCACATGACTCTTCAGGAGTAGGCTGGGCTTTCACAGCCACCAGAAGGGAGAAAAAAAAATATGAGGAGAGAGAGGATGATGATCCCTATGCTTGGATGTCATTCGGTGCCAACTATATAGACTATTCAACTTTCTCAATGGTTTTATGATATAATATGCCATACTCACAGGACAGATTGAAGGCAAGATGGACAGAGGAAAACAACACATAATTTAACTAGTGAGCTTCAGTAAATAGAAGGTGGAAAAAGTTTTAGGAGATAACAAAAAGACAAAATTTATTAAGTGCTACAAAAGACAGGAAATTGTGGAGAGCCATGAACACCAACATCTTGAAGAGACACTGCACATAGAAGAAGAGAATCTTGTTGATTCCAAAATTATCTAAGGCTGCTAATATTTTTATAACAATTCTATCTGGTCTTGCTGCTTTTTTCCTGTTTATCTTGTCCATAGCTTTTATTATGTCAGACTTTAATATTTTAGGTGCTTCCATATTTTTTTTGTATTGTATGTTTCTTGCTTTAATTGAGGAAGTCTACTACAACATATTCACCCCATCTTTGAAATATTTCTTCTTTTTCTATTAGGAGTGTTGCATCTTTTGAGTTTAGGCATCCTGTCTGGGAGCAATGTCTTTTGTCCTGTAATTTCTTTTATGCACATACCAGCTGTATCTGTAATGCATTTGCTTTCTATCTTTGCACACTTTACGTCAAGTCATTCCTCTCCACACTAATGAATTAGTGTATGATACGAATGTGCTGCCACAAGACAGAAGGCATACAGACTTATAAAAACTAGATTTGCATGGCAAAGAGATAATGGAAAGAGGGGAAAATATTTTGTATCAATCTTCCAAGTTGGAAAAGACTGTCTGTCTTGAAGATCAGCATCCAATACAAGACATTCAAAAAGAAGAGCCAGAATGAGAAAAGTGAGAATGTGTTTTATCAGTCTTTCAATTGGGAAAAGTGTGTCTGCCTTGAAAATCAACGTTCAATATTGGATATTCACAAAATCTAGATTTGTATGTTACAAAGATCAATGGAAAGGAGGGATAATGTGTTGCATTAATCTTCCAAGTTGGAATAGTCTGTCTGCCTTGAAAATGAGCATTCAATTTACAAATATGAGAGATTAACAAAACCTAGGTTTGTATTGCAAAACAGATCACTGGATAGAGGAAGACAGTATTGTATGAACCTTCCAAGTGGAGAGTATTCAATCTGAGATATTTAAAAATCTAGTGTAATATAGCACAATTTAATGGTTAAAGGAAGACTATTTTGTACCAATCTTCCAATCTGTCTTGAAAATTAGTACTCAATACTAGATGTTGCAGGTTAAATGCTACATAATTGCCAACAGTAAACTATTATGCTAATGATCTTTCATCATTCTTATTGTAGTTTGGTTCAGTTTGGTTTGTTTTGATTTATGGCATATCAACATCAATGGATTATTTAATTCCAACAGGGGCACCTCGAGGTGGTGTAATGGTTAGCAAGCTTGTCTTGCTAGATCAATTATGACTGAGTAGTGAGTTCGATCTTCACTGAGTGCCACATCTAAGCTGGGCTTAGAAAATCACTATTTAATTCAAACAAGATTTTTATTGCTGGTAATAATTATTTATAAAAATATATTGCTAGTAATATTTTTTCTTCAAAAATTTATTACTGGTATTAAAACCTATTTTTACACATTCATAATTTGAGGGGTTAACTATTTTCTCATAGTTGAGACCCTAACAGGTGCTACCACCCCATGTCAGGGTGGACCTAGGAACATCAGCAATTAAGAGGTAGTTCCATGTTCCTCAAAACCTCCTGATCAGAGGCCTTGCTGATGGACGTAGTTTATCGTCTTACCCAGGATGCATTCTTATCATAACACGATTGTTTTTGCTGTGTGCCTTTTCTAATATTGAAAACAAGGTTTAGGTGTAATTTAATCAATCTGCAGCAGGCAAAACAAAATCAAATTAGGGATTTTGATTCTCACTTCTTGGAAGCTAATTATTGAAAACCGAAAGTGTAATTATTATTATGGCTATATAGATTTTTCTTTTGTTTTAAGGCACCAAAGACAGAAAAGAAGAGAAAAGGAATGAACCATTCTGAAGATGTCAAATGATCCAATCATTATGAAACATTGTAAGATCAATAAAAGAAAGAAAAGAGATCATCAATCAGCCAAATATCTTCTGAAATTGTAATCATTCTTTTTACACATTATCTTTAAAAATTTCACATTCAAAGGAAAACTCTAGAATGGATTGTCGAGATAGCTATTTCTTACTGATTTCCAATACATTTCTATTGTAGAAGTGTTAGAAATTAATTTCTATAGTAAAATCAATATATATACATTTACATTATACATAAAATACCATTATTGTTCAAGTAATGCTTGTTTTAATTCTTGACCCCTGACAATCTCTTTTCTTATTTTAAAGGTATCTAGATTAAAATTATTAAGATGTATTTCTACAGTAAAACTTTTATATAAATATTTACATTATACATGAAATATTATTGTTCTGCTTTTACTGCTTGCTTTAATTCTGCTAATAATGTTTGTTTTAATTCTTGACCAATGACAATTCCTCTGTTTTTGATTTTCAATGCATTTCTTTTGTAAAATATTTAGAAATGCATTTCTATTGTGTAATCGTTCTATATACATTTACATTATATATATAAAATATCATTATTCTGCTATTAATTTTTGCTTTCATTCTTGACCATGGACCATGGACCATGATTCTCTTATTGACTTTTTATGTATAAAAAATATTTAGAAATGCATTTCTATTGTGAAATCATTCTGTATATATTTACATTATACAGGATGCGATGGGTAAATTGTCGCCATTTTATATTCTTTGCACATTGTTTTTGATTTTGTCAACTGCACAGTACAGTAGGGTCAGTTGGGCACCATCTATGAGAAAAAGAGCACTAAGATGCAATTCACTCCATCAGCTCCAATACAAAGATTTCCAGAGTGTTTGGATGTCAATCTGAGGCCAGTGCATGGTATTCAGAAAAAGTTGGATGACTCTAATGGTGATTACAAAGGTGTTTGAAGTGATCACTAGTGATGTTGACATTATACCTCCACTCATTTTCCCACAGGGCCTCAGACTCAATGCAGAAGCCTACATCAAGTGCCTTGAGGAGGTAGTGCTGCCCTGGGTCAAGAAGGTGGCTGTTGGAAATACCTATGTCTGGCAACATGATTCTCTATTATGCCACACAAGCAGGAGAACTCAGTCATGGCTGTCAGACAATTTCAGCGATCACATCACCCTTTACATCTGGCCGCATAACTCCCCAGACTGCAACCCCCTTCATTATTATGTGTGGGGTGCAGTTGAATGAGAGACCAACAAAACTCCTTGCAACATCAAAGATGGACTGAGGGCAAAGATTATGGCAGCATTCACCAACTTAAACAAGAAGACCATCCAGAAGAGTTGCAGGAGATTCTGAAGTCATCTGGAGGCTGTGGTTGAAGCCAATGGCGATTTTATTGAATAAATTTATTCTTTAGTATTTCAAAATATTTTTGTGTAATTTTGGTAACATGAAATATCAGTGTTATATTCATTTTTTTATAAATTAGATAACAATTTATCCATTGCAACATGTACATAAACTATCAATATTCTACTAATAATGTTTAATTCTTGACCACGGACAATCCCTCACTTTTTGATTTTTGATGCATCTCTATTGTAAAATATTTAAAAATGCACTTCTACAGTGAAATCATTCTATAGAAATTATTATTATTCTGCTATTAATACTTGCCTGAATGCAATAACTGAGTGACAAAATGAAACAAATTCTATGTAATGCATTTCATCATTGAAAATGATTTAAAATAATGTTCTTATTTTTTAAAAAAATAATTTCACCTCAAACTAGGTGATAATGCCACTTGGATGCAAGGTGTTACTGGGATTGAAACAGAATGAAAAGTAAGTGATGAGAAAGAACAAACAACAGGTCTTAGGAAGAAAGATGGTGATTGTTGGTGTATTTAATTTTTAATGAATGTATGTTCCACAGGTGAGAAAAGAAACTATTAGAATAGAACATGTGGTTGCATCTAGCTAGTTACTAAGCTTGTAGTATGCATAAATTATTGCAATCAAGGCATCAAGTAAATATTTGTAAAAAAGATAGAGGGAAGCCATATCCCCTCATCAGTGGCAAAGAGACTGAAGATGAGATGCCAGGTCAGGACTGATTACATTGCAGACCATTCTTTGAATTTTGTTGAGAATTTTGAGATATATTTCAGGAGGACCAAACCAGATATGACAGCAATATTCAATGCATGGACAACTAGTAGATTTATAAATGTGCAATATTGATTCTGATGATAAAAAATGTTCTGGCATGATACAGTGAACTAATTTTCTGAGCAGTAGACCTAGCAAGTGATTCATTATAATTAATCCACTTCACATTAGTGAAAAATGTGAGCCTAAGAAGGTATAAATGGTTGCTCTTCTGGAGGTTAGCATCAGCCATGCTGATGACAAGCAGAAAAGTTTCTCTATAGTGCTAAAATGAAATCAGTTTTGTTTTGGAGACATTAAAATTTACATCCATTTCATGCCCTAGTTCACAACTGATTGGAGGTCGTTTTCAAGAGCAGTTGCCAGTGTTGGACCTGTCAGACTTGCTACTTAGACAGGAGTAAATAGTTGTATCATCAGCATATCTGAAATTATATATATGTAGGAGGATGGGCAAAAATTTGAACTAAAATGTTTGTTATAAATATACATTGAGAAGAAACATTGAAGATGTAGGAAAGTTAAATTTTAAATTTAAATTTAAAAATTCTGGAGACTCAATGAGAGCAGTTTTAATTAAAAGAGAAAGCAATTTACTAAGACAAAAATATATAGAAAGTGCACAGATTTCTGAGTTGTACATGGTAAACATGCATCCTGGTTTATACCATATGCATAAAATGTGCATTGATTTTTGAGTTGTACATGGTAAACTTGCATCCTGGTTTATACCATATGCATAGAAAGTGCATTGATTTTTGAGTTGTACATGGTAAACATGCATCCTGGTCCATACCACATGTATAGAAAGTGCACTGATTTTTGAGTTGTACATGGAAAACTTGCATTCCAGTCTGTACCACATTTTACCTTTCTTAATAAATCTACTGCTATCACAATATGGGATATTTAAAGCATTAGGAGGTTGAATGAAGTCGACTAAACTGTACATCTAGAAATATCAGATGCCAGAAATTTAAAATTTAAATTTAATGTTTATCATCCCCCACATCTTCAGCTTTCCTCTCAATCTATAATTATGGCTGATGTTTTTGTTTATACTTTTGTCTCCTTTTCCTGCATATGAATAAGAACATTTATTTTTATTAGTCTGATGAAGCCCTTTTAAAGGCCGAAACATGTACAATTTTTTCCATTTTGTTGCCCGTCACTGGATGTTACATACATGGGCTCAGAAATGGATATATTTTTTCATGATGATGGTCACCCTGTATAAGACTCAAGAGCCACTCATGCTAGAGGGTTACAAAGTAAGAGGCACTACTCCAAGCAAGTTGATAATGCCATCAAGAGGTGAGAGGCCACCAGAAGTAAAAGAGAAGGAAAAGAGTTTAAAAAGAACTGGAAACCCAATCCTTAACGGGAAAAGGAATAAACCTCTACTCCTGTTCAAATGACCAGGGAGAAGTGTGATCCAGATGTTAGGCAAACCTATCTACGTCTATTAAATATATTTTGTAGTTATATCTGAATTTTTACACACACACACATATAACAAATATTTTCTTTTTTTTTTAAAAAAAAAGAAAGAAAATAGTCACCAGAGTAATTCTCATAGCTGACTTTTTCAGATAAACAGTTTTTCTGATTACAGTGCTTGAATGATTTCTGAAATAAAACCCAATTTTACCATCAAGTCTCCTGAAGAGTGAATGTAATTGTTAAATATATTGATAACAGATAAATTATGCAGCACTTATTTTGATTATCTGCATTACTTAGAATGATTACTTAACTATGTAAATGTATCATGTAACAATTATAAGTAAAATGATGCACTAGAATAAGTAACCAAGTAATCATTTTAAGTTCTCTGAATATTGGTGCTTTTTCTTTTTTAAATTATTCCACTGACTACAGATATCTTGTTCTTGTTTTAAGTACTGCTCAGTACTTAAAACAACCCTGTTTTTCACTGAATCTGAGTTTTATTTCCTGACCCAGAGATTGAACTTAAAATTACAATGCTATCATCCATAAACCATTGCTTTAATTCACTAGGCTATTGTCTAGCCTAATAGACTACAGAGACAGTTTGTGAATATTTTTGTTCTGCAACAAATAACACAGTACTTATTTTTATTAACCATGTTGCTTAGAACAATTATTTCGCTACTTATATAAATGAAAAGCAAAATGTCTTAGTTGGCAATAATATCAATGACAGACAGGCTATAAAAAGACACTATATTTATGGCTAATTTGTTTAAAGAATGCACTGACTATTGTTTATGTGTTATTGATTGTAAGTAAAATGATGCACTAAAATAAGTAACTAGTAAAATAAGTAATAGTGATTGTTTTAAGTTCTGTCTGAATTTCTGGGATGAGGAGTTATTATTATTTACACCATTTGAATTTGAACTATTGTCCTCATCTTTGTTGTTATCACTCCATTGGTGTCGTCGGTGCAATTAATTTTTGCCAGAAGGGTAACATCAGTGTTTAACAAGTTATTGCCAAGTTGAAAATCATGAATGGTGAATAAAAGCAACACAACAATATTTTCAAGGTCAGTGATAAAGTATTCTTTAGAGCATACAAGGTTGGAAAGCAAACATGGGAAGACTGCATGATAGCAGCTAGAATTGGAAAATTGGTCTACATGGTGAAAGGAAAAAAATTTCAGCATAAAAGGTACCAAAATCAGCTGAAGAAAAGAGTAACTGATAAAAGGCCTGAAGAACTGGTTAAAATGCTGTATGACATTTTTGATGTGCTAGTATCAAAACAAATAGTGGAACCAACAAGGACAAGTTGAAGGAAAAGAAAATGTACAGAAGAACTAAAAGTGTATCCAAGATGGAAATGCTACAAAGTAATGTATGTGGGTGAACTCTCCAGAAAGAGGAGGGGAAGATACTAATAGGAAATAAAAATAAAAAAATATTTATTTAATAAAGTAGTAATCTCAAAAGGGGGTATGTTGTGGAGTAAAGAGTACACCCCTTGTGACTCTATGAACCCATCCAATACTATAAAGAGTTCCATGTTGTGAGGTTGAGAGTAGACGTATTGGAGCTAGTTTTTCATACTAACTATACAGGTGTTATGGCAATAGCCTAAGCATTATGTATATAGAATACTTTAATGAATTACGTTATACCAAGTACAAGTGTGTGTTATAACAATAACCTTACAATAGGGAGTTATATAAGACTATTTGTATTTGGACTATTGTCCTCATCTTTGTTGTTGTTATCACTCCATTGGTGTTTCATATTGGATCCATACAGATTTGACCATTTCTACCTGACTTTTGGAGATAAAGAGTTATCATTATTTACACTATTTGTATTTGGACTATTGTCCTCATCTTTGTTGTTGTATTTTGACCTGGTGATAACAACAGTTGTGGACAACAGTCCAGAAAGTATGGCATATGGCAGTGAATGATAGATAATTTCCTCAAAGCTGAAGAGACTTGATGCAACAGAAATGTGGTTCTACAGAAAGATGATGAGAATACCATAGACTGAACATGTGAGCAACAACAAGGTTTTAGAGAAAATGGTAACAAAAAGGAAACTTATTCTTAACATCAGGAAGAGAAAGTTGAAATTTCTGGCGATCATAATGAGGAAGGAGGGCTTGGAAAATCTGTTACTCATAGGACAGATTGAGGTCAAGTGGGACAGAGGAAAACAATATATAAGATACTTGACAAGCTTGAGAAAATGGATGGTGGAACAGAAATAAGAAAATTATACTTAGCATCAGAAAGAGGGAGTTGAAATTTCTAGGGCACATAATGAAGAAAGGGGGCTTGGAAAATTTAATACTCACTTGACATGTTGAAGGCAAAAAAGACAGTGGAAAGCAATACATAACCTACCTAATGAGCTTATATAAATGGTTGGCAGAACAGGGCTTAGAAGATACAGCAAAAGGACAAAATTTTCAAGAGTTACAAAGAAGAAGAAATTGTGAAGAGTCACGATCGCCTATGTCATGGGAGGACATGGCACACAAAGAAGAATATTGGTGCCTTAAAAATTATGATTGTGGCACAAGCTTAAGCATATTTGCTTGCTTAAAATTTTGCAAAATGTTCTGATTCACAAACCTTTTTTCTTTGTAAAACATAGTATCTATATATAAAATTCTGTGACTCCCCTTAGTTTGACTATCCAGACGTCCTTCTGTCTGTCTGCCACACCCTCTAAAATTGCAATACATTGACTGATCAAAACCAAATTTTGGGGAGAAGTGCAAACAGGTAAGGGAGTACAAAGTACAGTTGGTTTTACCAGGGTGTGTAGTTTAGTACAATAAATTTTCATTAATTTTTGGAAAAATGCTTTATTATTTAATATAAAAAATACTCCTACTATTTTAAAAACAATTTAATGATTAAAATGACAAATACTTATTTAATAAAAATGCAATATTGTTTTGCATATCTTTTATATATACAAGAATCCAGTTTCCAGTTTGCCCTGTGTTTGCAAGAACTATAAACAAATCACAAGGCCAAATGCTTCAAAAAGATAGAATTTGGCTTCAGAAAAAATATTTGCACATGGCCAGTTGTATGCTGCATGCTCAAGAGTAAGAAATCTTAAAAAATTATTCTTCACTATTAAAAAGGAAAAAAAAGAAATTTTCTTAAATATTGTTTACCATGAAGTTCTATAAAATTAAACTAAATTAAAGAAATTATTAAAACACAAAGTAGGGTTTTTGTCAAAGTATTTCTTCAAACAAATCAGTTTATTCAAATTTCATCGATTGGTTTGCAAAATTGAACGAAACATAGAGTTTGTAAATCTTGACAGAAAATGTTAGCGATAACTAAATACTGTGAGGATTTTAACATGTGTCAGTGTGTTGCAAAAAATTCTAGTAACCAAAATTTCAAAAAGCCTATACCAATATATTTTCTGAGAAAAAAAATTTCCAAAAAGGAAATCAGAAAAATTAGAGGATATTTTCCAAGAGAATTATAAATATTTTCTACTGTAGGTTGGTACCAAGTTTTTGAATTGCCAAAATGAATCTAATAAAACCAGAAATAGAAATATCTGTTTATTCTGAGTTGACATTATAAAACTAATATTACTTTTATTTAAGTTGGTATTATAAAACTAATATCACAGGCGAAAAAAAGAATAAAAACATTCTCAGATAAAAGAAGTGTTCTTGTGTTATTTTGGGTGTGTCTGGTGAAAAGATGTTATGATTCCTTTCTGAATTCTTTCATCCTATCTTTATAAGTTGTTTATAGAGGAAAAAAAGTTAGTAAAAGCTTTGTAACTTGAAATGTATTAGAAGCATAACTTCACAGAAAATCCCTTCATAAAGTAATAGACAACATAGTTATCTCTAAAGAAATGTTTTCTAAAGTACTTTTAGAATGTGATTTTTGTCTGATACTTTGAGATGAGCTGTTGTTGTTACTACTGAGAGTTTTTTGACCATCCTTTACTGCCACCTTTCAAAATACAGGGTCAGATCAAAAAGTATCTGTACTGGTGCTATAAAAAGAAAAATTCAATTTCCTTCAAAGTGGTCCCCTTCTGAAGCCACACACTTTATTCAGCATCATTTCCATTGATTGGAGCATTGCTGGAACTCCTTTTTTGGAACAGCAAGCTGCTATCTTATCGCATCTTCTTGGATTTCTTCAAAGTTTTGAAATCTTTTTCCTTTCAAGTTGTATTTAATTTTTGAAGAGGAAAAAATCACAACAGGCAAGATCTTGGGAATATGGTGGTTGTCAGACCAAAAACTACTGCATAAGCCATGATCACTGTAGTGCGGTAAGATGACCACACACTACACACTTTCCCTCCAAGTACTGCTATACACAATGGGAGGGAGTGAGAATGTTATAACCTTTTGTTTTTGTTTGTCAACTTTATTCTTCAGAAAATGAAATACAGTTAAATTTTATTTTCTTGGGAGCTTTGAAGTAATAAAAATATGATATATGTTATTCTGCTTTCACATTTGATTACATGGTAGATGATACTCAGCTTTTTTGCATATACATGCTTGTGTGGACATAATTACTAGAAGCAGTGATATGTGTGCTGTATGTTGTAGTTTTGGAATAGAGTTTGATTTCTTTAAGAAATTGTCAGATATTATATGGATTAATGACATGAAAGAGTTCTTTCATATTGGTTGTTTAATTTTGCTTGGCGGCCTATCAACACCTTTATGGATTATTTAATGGTGAAATTGAAATATTTTGAACACAAGTTTATGGCTTCAATTAAATATATTTTGAACGTAATTGTACAGCTAAAATGTATTGTTGGTCATTTTGCTATAAAATGTATTGCTGGTAATTCTACTATAAATATATATTGTTGGTAATTTTTTTTAGAAAAATGTATTTCTGGTATTTTTACTATAAAAATCTATTTCTACAAATCACTATTTCATTGTGATTTGTTTTTTGGGGGGGGGGTTGCTATTTGCCCATAGCTTGGACACAAACAGGGTGGATCTGTGAACAACAGCCGTTAAGAGGTGGATCCATGCTCCCCAAAACTCCAATCTCCCAATCAGAGGCCTTACTGCTGGGTCTGGTTGAAAAGACCAACTGAGTTCCAAATTCTTCCCTACGTTGTTCTTGCTGTATATGGCCTTGAATTGTCTTGGAGGAAAACAGCATTTCCTAATTAAAAGGCACATTTCCACCAAACTTTTTGGACATGTTGCAGCTCCTAGACGTAAAATTGTGCATTAATTGATTCACTACATTTTAAGAACTCTAAATGAATGATACTCTGATGATTTTACCACATGTTAAAGGTTACCTTTCTTCCATGCAGCTAAGCTTTCGGTATCAGTTGTGGAGATTTACTCTTGTCAATCCACTGCCTTTTGCAATGAACAATGTTGTATGTTAGATTTATTTTTAACTGTCATGTATGAGTAGACATCATTGGAATTGGTTTGCCAAAACAGAAATTACTTTTGATTCAACTTAATAGATAACTTATTTTCTGACAGTTTTCTGTAACATTCTGCATTGCAGATGAGCTCATCAAAGACAGTTGGCCAAATTTCCAACATTTAGAGAAATCACAGCTGGAATGAATGACTTACAATTTCTCCTTTCCTATTTCTGTGAAATTTGCTTCAAAAGAACCTCTATTTCCAGGGTCACATCAACTGGGTTCTTTAAGGATATTTTCCACATTTATAAATATATTATGGTCCATCATTTTCAAAGGATTTACATTTTTATTTTATTATTATTTATTCTGTATAATAATTCTTTATTTCCTTTTCAATACAAAATTATATATATATATGTGTGTGTATGTAAGAAAAAAGACACGAGGAAAACTGTATTTATGTCTTTTTTCTTCTATTCATACTGTCCTTGCTACAGATTAGATCTGAGAATACACACACACAAACATATAATTTCTATATATATTATACATGCATGGTACTTATTGGAAAGCACTCAGTATCAGTGATAGAGCTAATATATTCAGTCATATGGATATGAGTTTGTAATAGGTAAAGTTTACAATATCATCAAAAAGGTAGACATAGGACAAGTTTACATTAGAGAAGAAAAGGTTGACATAGATCAAGTCTGAATAAGAGTTAAAAAGTTAAACATAGGTCAAGTTTACATTAGAGTTAAAGGTTGACATAGGTTTAGTCTAAAGATAGACATCTCAGGTCTATAGCTGAGTCAAAAGATAGACATGTCAGGTCTATAGCTGAGTCAAAAGATAGACATGTCAAGCCTATAGCTGAGTCAAAAGGTAATCATGTCAGGCCTATAGCTGAGTCAAAAGATAGACATGTCAGGTCTATAGCTGAGTCAAAAGGTAATCATGTCAGGCCTATAGCTGAGTCAAAAGATAGACATGTCAGGTCTATAGCTGAGTCAAAAGGTAGACATGTCAGGTCTATAGCTGAGTCAAAAGGTAGACATGTCAGGTCTATAGCTGAGTCAAAAGGTAGACATGTCAGGTCTATAGCTGAGTCAAAAGGTAGACATAGGTCAAGTTTATACTCAAGTATGTAAATATTCAGCAAGAAGGTGTTGCCTATTAAATAGTGTACAGTCTACATCTTGTAAACCATACCAACAGGGCAATGTTTAAAGAATAGGTTTCAGTTTCATGTATATGATATTGTATTCCCAACATGTTGACATGTAAAACCAAGCAACCCAAACCAACCCTGAACATGAATCACTTTCAAAAGATTCCAAAATACTGAAGGTGATCATCAGTATTTAAAATTTATCTGAAATTTGCAATTAGCTATAAAAATTGAGTTATATAAAAGTGGCTGGATATTTTCCGGACAGGCTTTGTAATGAAAATTTCTTTGAAACAAAACTTACGTGACTTGTAAAAGCTGTTCAGTTCTTTCTTCACAGAGAAATGGTGCTTAGTCTTGTTGGCAGCTCGATGGAGACTCAAATTAGGGATCTGGTAGACTGGACCATCAGCCATATTCTTCTTGTTTTCCTTGTACTTGGCATGAAGAAGCACAAACCAACCAGTCAAGCGTTTCATGATATCTTCCAACTGTTCCCGGTGGCATTCTATGAAAAACAGAAAAAAAAGAAAATAATACAATTTATTCATTGGTAATGATAATCAGTAATTATTGCACTAAACAAATTATGTATAGTAAAAGAAATAGAATAGGATGTGTCAGAGGTAGTTTTTCCCAACACTACCATTTGCTACAAAACCAAAACATAAACCTGAAAACTCAAGTCATCTTCTTAAATAGCCTCATCGGATCAAGACTTTTATATGGATGCCATACATGGCACCAAACCTGTTCAAAAATATCTAAACTGTCAGCTGTATACAACTGTTTCCTAAGATCAATGGTGAAAGAAGGCTTTGAGTGAAGCCAGAAGATCTTAGAGGATCTTGGTGCTACAAATCCACATCAAAAGAACTTTGAAACCACATCAAGTTTCAACAGGAACAACTAAAATGGATATCAGAATCAAAGAGAAAATAAACAAAGAACATGGACTGGTGCTACAATCAAACCAAAGATCACTTGAGGAAACCACAACAGCTTTCAACAGATGCAACAACTAAAATGGATATCACATGTAAGTCAAAGAGAAAATAATGAAGCCTGAGTGTCTTGGCAAAGATCATCCTTCTTTGAACCTTGTGGACTGGTGCTGCAGAATCACAAACAAAGAACTGTACCAAATAACAGAAACCACATCACTTGAGGACTTTCAACAGATGCAACAACTAAAATGGACAGCACATGTAACTTGAAGAGAAAATAATGACATAATCAAGATGATGACATTCCAGACTACTTTAAAGAAAAGGTTAGGAAGGAAACCACCATCAATACTGGAAAGAGCGATAACAGCTACTGGACTTGAGAAACTTGTTTTTCTTAAAAAGTGTTTTAAAGAGAGATTTTATAAAGTTCAACCAAAAGTAGTTCTGGCTGCTCGGTCAATGAATGCCAAATGATTCTTTATAGAAAAATTACTAATATTACCATTACAGGAATAATTCAATATTCATTGACTAAACAACATTACTGTTGAAAGTAAGAATTTTTTTTGGAGATAATAATGGCTTAGCAGTACAAGTTTTACTAATTAATCCATTGCTGGTGGGAGAAGAGGTAGATTTATACCTTTCCCATGGGCATTTGCATGCAAGTGAATATAACAAACCCAACGGGAATTAGAACTTGGTCCTCTGATTAACAATTCCAAGTCATTATCCATTACCTCACCAACACTTTCGAGCATATTGCCAAGCAGTCACCCATCTAGGTACTGACCAGACTCAACATTGCTTATGTTGTCATTTCAACACGGGAAACATTTGGCAATAACTGACAAAATAGCATTACTGTCATTTGAAATTTCTAAAAATTTTCTATTAAAACAGTTTTTCAGGAAAATAGACTTGTTCTTTCTAGCATTGATAGGTGTTTCCTTCCTAACATTTTGTTTAAGGTAATATGGAAATTTAACATCTTGATTATATCATAATTTTGCTCTTTTAGCTAGCATTTGTGCAACCCATTTTGTTGATGTTGCTGTTAGAAGTGTTCAAGTGACGTGTTTTTTGTTATTTGGTTATGCTCTTTGTCTGTGATTCTGTAGCATCAATTCATAGGGTCTGATGGAGGAATATCTTCTTTAAGACATGAAAAATTCCTTTGCCTGAAGCCATTTTAATCATTGAATTGTTTATAGATTATACGTAAAATCAGAGTTTCTCAACCTTCTTTATGTCTACTTATTTACCTTCCATAACAGGGTTTCTTGATGCCTGTGCATGCTCTGATCCCTGCTGATGTGTCAATTTTTCATAGCTGGTTGCTATCGAGAGGAATTAAGTTCAGCTGTCAAATCTGGAGCAGTTTTTCTTGTATTTCTTTTGTTCTCAATAATCAAGTATTTATCTTCAGCAGAAGTTGTTACTTTTGGTGCTCTAGTTCTTTTCTGTCAACATTTGTGCCAGTTTCTAACTTCCTTTGTAACAAATATTGCACCTCATGTCTAAAAATCTTCAACTTTTTGGCAATTTGTCTTTGATAGTAGCCTTCTTTGAATAAAATTTCAATTTGTGCCCTCACCTCAATGCTTAGCTGAGCTGCTTTGTTTTTGCCATTTTGTACAAATTACTTCAAAAGTAAAAAACTAAATGAGAAAATACAACTTTTTACTTCAGAGACAGCTATATATATTTTGTTTACAACATTAGTTAGTGTTGAGTTAATATTTAGGAGCTGTATTAACATTTAGTTGAACATTTTTTTAAGCTCCAAAAATCTACTGAGGGGCTAATGGTTGAAACAAAATATATTTCTCATGTGAAATATTCATAATTTAGTAAAATATATTGTGGATAGACGAATCAAAATTTGAACTTTTTGGTAGTAAGGAGATCCTGAAGAAAGACTGGAAAATAAATGCAAATATATTGAAGTTACTGAAATTTAATGTTTTACTTTAAAAAAATTACAATTTTAAGGTGTTTTTTAAAGAAATACAAGGTTTCCTCAAACATTTTACCTGTAGTGTGTGTGTGTGTGCATATATATATATATAATATATATATAATATAAATATATGTATATATATATAATATATATATATATATATAATATATATATATATATATATATATATATATATATATATATATATATATATATATATATATATATATATATATATATATATATATATATATAATATATATATATATATATATATATATATATATATATATATATATATATATATAATATATATATATATATATATATATATATATATATATATATATATATAATATAATATATATATATATATATATATATGCATTGATGGGAATGGAAAATCTTTTGAAGTGGAGAAAAAAGAATTTCTGAAAAGAGATGATCAGTAAATCAGAATTGACTTTTTTCAAGATAAATTTTTCTCTGCTTGTAGTCAGTCCAAGACCTCTCTCCTCTGACAACCCCGTGATCTGTCTCTGATGGATCCAATAAAAAAATCTGTTCATATCTTAAACGTCAAAAGACTACTGAGATTTTAATTTAAATTGGCTACAAAAAAAGATACAATAAATAATAGAAAACCTCTGCAGAACCAGACCTCTGTTACCTCAAGTCTCCTCTTCATCAGCAAGGAAACTCTCCAGTAGAAAATAAGTCAAATTTATTATGATCTAATGTAGAGTTTCATACTAGCAGGTGTAATGAATAACTTAAAGCTATATCTCAGAGATTAAATTTCCAAAGACCATCTTAATAGACTTCTTATCCAGAGTCCATCACACCATGGAGAATGCAATCAAAAAATACTCCACTACATTTTGCAAGAATGCAAGGCAATTCCTAGATAAAAAAAAATGAATCTGTAAAGTGTTGTGATTGCCTACATTTTTTTTAAATCACTTCATAATCAAGCAGGGCAACAAACCCACTAACATGCAAGGGTTAGTGTGAAAAAAAATGAGAAAAACAAAACATTATTAATGAGAGAGAACAATAAAAGAATAGGAATTAAGAAAACAGAAAAGATAATGATTGACATTGCATTTAGATTTTTGAAGATCAAAGTTGACTGGAACACAAGAAGCCAGAAGAGTGTAAGAGAAGAAACTGTTAGCATAGAACTTGCAGTTACATCTAACCATTTCCACTGTAAAATGATGAAACCCGGACTGCTTGACTTCAATGGACTTCTCTTGATTCACTTTGATTTCTTTATTTAAGGCATCTTGCCTAGTTCATTCATTTGTGTTGCCAGATGTGTCTTATTTACTCCAGAACATTCCCACTTTTGAGATTTTTTTTTTGTCTCTAGTAAATATTTTATTTTATTTCTTAGTAATCACAAACTCCTTTTTCTGGTGAGTTACTGAACTTCATATTTCTTTGTTTGCGGTCAACCTCTATTTTTCTGTATGTTTCCTTTTTCTGGTGATCACACTTGTAAGTTCAACAAATTCTGAGGGTTTTTGTACAAGAATAGATTCTTCTTTTCTTGCAGGCTTTTCCTCAGTAAACCCTTTCTTTAACTGATTTCAATGCCTTTTGCGTTCCCAATTTTTTTCCTTTTACTATATATATCATTTTTCCAATTTGTGAACTTATTACACTGTCTTCCAACATTTCTTTTTCATTTTTCGTACTCTGAAAAATACTTTTTCACCAATTTTGAAAAAATTTGTATCCTTTTTTTTTTTTGTTATCTGTTCTTATTCTTTTTTGACCTGGTAAAAACTTGTCGAACACCAATTTAGTTTTACTTGTGAACATCAATTCTGCCGGTGACATGCCTGTTGGTGTATTGGGATTTGGTGTTATCCTGTATACTCTCAAGAATTTTTGTAATGCCTCTTCACTCATTTTTTCATTACTTGCTTTTTTCAAAGCTCTCTTAAAAGTACCCACAAACCGTTCAGCTTCTCTGTTTGACCTTGGGTTAAACAGCAGGGTAGTAATATGCTCACTAGAAAACATTATACAAAATTCTTTAACTTCTTAAGCAGTGAATTGTGTACCATTATCTGAGAATATGGCATCTGAAATGCCGCATCTTGCAAATAGTGCATGTAAAAAATTCACTGTAACTGTTGAAGTTGTTTTTTTGCACTTACAAATTTCACATCACTTAATAAAGCTACTATCCACTACCACAAGATAATGTGATCCATTTATTGGATCTGTGAAATCTATGTGCAGTCTTGATGATAGAGTATCTGTCTTTGGCCAAGGTTGTAATTTCATGGTAGTTGATTTTGCTCTCAAAGCACAACCTTTGTAGGCTTTTTCTAATTTTTAATGTCTTGAGCCATTTTGGTCCAGTATATATAGCTTCTCATAAGAGATTTCATCCTTAAAATTTCTGGATGTCCACTATAAAATTCATTTAATATTTGCTTTTATAATCTGATAGCTATTACTACTCTGTACAAACATAAGTACTCCATCGTATAAGTGTTCAAGTCTGGAGTGTGTTCTAAAAAACGTCTATGTTTCTTATTTTCTTTAGTTGTTTTTTCTTATTTTTGAAATAAACATGTCTTGTTCTGCTTTACTTTTATTTCTTCCAGGTTAAATAGTAGTTTGTGTGCTACATTATATATATTCTTAATTTCTATTTTGCTTTTTAATGCTGTAATAACAGTGTGCTCAAATGGTTCAGTATTTTTCATATCAATCTTGATAAGACATCAGCATGTCCTAATTTTTGGTACAGTTAGTAAGCCATACTGAAATTGTAATTTAATAAGATGGCACCTCAGTGTTGTAACCTATTCACTGTATGCATAGGAATTCCTTTTTTCAAACCATAAATTCCTAACAGAGGTTGATGATCTGTTTATAAAAAAAAAACTCCTTCCATATATAAATTTGGGAAAATTTTTTTCTTGCAAATATTATTGCTAACGCTTGTTTTTTGATCTGGCTGTAGTTTTTTCTGTCAGTAGTTGTGAATGTGAAACATGTTACTTTCATCATACTTATGTAGAATTACTGCTACTATATGACAGTCATTAGCATCTGAAGCCAATATGATTTCTGCTTTTGGATCATAATGTGCTAATGATAAGTCTGATGTTAGTATTTTCTTGATTTCTTCCAACTCCTTTTGACATTTATCAGTCCAGTTCCACTTTACATCTTTTTTAAGCAAATTGTTCAGTGGAGCTCTCAAAAGTCTGCATATTAGGTATATAGATTTGATGATAGTTTGCTAGTCCTAGAAATGCTTGTGACCTAGTAATGTTTGTTTGAGGAGGCATATTCTTAATTGCACTTGACCTTGATGGATCTAGTTGACAAGCATTTTTGTCAATAATTTGTTCTGGGTACTTGATTTTAGGTAAAGAATATTTATACTCTTCCTCAGTGAGTTTAAACCCGGATACATGCATGTTTTCAAAAATCTCTTTTCGTGTGCTCGATATGTTGCTATTTAGATACACTTTTAATTAATACATCATCCAGATAAGCAACTCTGATCTCATGATGTGCAAGCATAATATACACAGCTTGTTGAAATATAGCTGGAGCCACTTTTGTCCCAAAAGGAAGTTGATTGAATTTATGCAATCCCTTGTGTGTATTTATAGTTGTTAACTGACATTTTTCTTTAACCTGTATTTGCAAATATGATTCAGAAAGATCCAGCTTCAAAAAAATTTTTACACAGTTTAAATTTGCAAAAATCTTTCTGGTTTTGGTAATGGGCAGTTATGGGATTCTAAACATTTGTTTAACCCAGTCGAAAAATCAGAATAAACACAAATTTTGTTATTTTTTCCTTATATAAACTGTTGTTACTTTCCATTTTAATTAGACAATCTTTTCAATTACACCTATTTTTTCAAGTCTAATTCTTTGCTGACTTTATCCAATACTGTGAATGGTACACTATGTTTTGGTTTAAACACTGGCATCGACCCTGTTTTTCACTTGAAACTTCACTTTCACTTTAGAACATTGATCAAGTTCATCTAACAGAACACCCAGAAAACATTTTTTCAATTCTTCCTTTAAATTTTCACACTGTTGTTTTAAACTGGTAGCTTGTCCACTTACATTTTTGCAATAAATATTTATAGGTAAATCATACAACACAAATAATTCCATCCAGTCCGTACCAAATAAGTTTTTAGTATTTTTAGCATATAAGCCTTAGCTTTTACACACTTGTTACAAAATGAAACATTACAAGACATTTCACCAGTAAAAATAATTTCTTACAACACATGGGATTTTTGAAGTTCTTTTTAATGTAGGTCTTCTGTTTGCTTTCCATGCAGCTTTGTTGTGATATCACTACGAATGTTTAGTTGCATTTTTACATCCACATTATTAATTTTCACATACACAAATTTTCTTTGGTTTTCTGTAATTATTTTTCCATCACAAAGGTGTGTATGAAATTTTTTCTGTGAGAACTTTACCTTGTTTTAGCTTTACAGTATGACTTTTTATGTCCTGTTTTTCCACTCTTGTAACACTCTGAATTTTTAAAGGGACAGCTGAGTCCAAGATGTAACCTTCCACATCTAAAACATGGATTGATTTTTCTTTTTCCACATTTTCTTTAGCTTGTATATATGTGCATTCTTCTTCTTTAATTTCTTCAGTATCACATTTCAGATTTAGGATTTTCTGATATTTCTCTGATATTTCATGTAGTGTTAGTTTTTGCTTCTGTTCAAGTTTTATTAGAATTCTAGCACATATTTCTGCATCTATTCTCACTGTTAACCTTGAATGAAAATTAATCCTTTAAACATATCTCGAGTCAGTTCATTTAATTTAAATCTTTGACACTCCTTGTTAATGATTCCAGCATATGTAACAAAATCTTTATCTTCTTTTTTCATCAGATTCATACACTTACAACAAGTATTGAATAACAAAATTTTCTTGCCAAAACTTTTAGTCAGAATATTTACTGTTTCTTCAAAGCAAATTTCTCTTGGTTTTTCTGATAGTATTACAGTATTTTTCATATTCAACCAATGCTAATTTCATCAACAAAAGGCTTGTTTTTTCTTGTCTTCCCAGTTGCTGCATTCTTCTCTGAAAATTTGCTTGTATCTTTTAAAATAAGCAGTAAAGGTAATTCCATCATCTGCATTGTATGTGAATTAAGTTTTGGCATTTGCCAGCACATCAGGAGTGAAAGAACTTTTTCATTTTCTGCTATATTATTTCAGTTATATTTTGTTGTTGTTTCTGGAGTTCCAGCAACTATTGTTGTTGTATTTTTACCACTTGGGCTAAGAATTCTTCCATATTTAAAGAATATCTATTTTTTTCCTTCTTTCTCATTTTTTCTATTTTACACACCAAAGAAAAAAATTAAACCAATGTGCTTTTAATTTCTCATTGTCACTCTTATCATATGCAGTGACGTAAAAATAATTTTTTCCTCTTTTGTATGAGATTTGATACTTTGTTGCCACTGTTATAATTCACTCCTAGTGGTTATAATATTATGTCTTGCTTTGACTACTCGCAGTGACATCATCAATTCTTCCTCCTTGACTGACTCCAATGGACTTTTCTTGACTCATTTTAAGTTCTTTATTTAAGGTGTCTTGCCTAGTTCATTTGTGTTACTTGGACCATTTTATTTACTCCACAACAATATTACATCAAAGTTTTCCTTCTTTGAATGGGATACCTTAATGAAGGTTAATGGGTCCAACACACACTCTTTGTGGGCTTACCATGTGCCTGGACACCAACCCTGGTATTTCTACATTGCCAACCCTCTACTAGGTGGCACAATGAAAGTATTCATCTGACCTTTGAAATATCTTTTTTGATTCTACTGGATTTGGTTTGGTTTATTCTGTTTTATGGCATATCAACCTCAAGGGGTTATTTAATGCCAGCAAGATATTTAGGATAGGTTTGTATGAATAGAATATGTATTCTTTGCAAGAAATCAGTTTGTAGATCAGGTTTCATTGATGTATATTTGTAAAGAAGTTTTTTGTCAAATGTATTGCTGGTATTTTTTTTTCAAAAATCTATTGCTGATATTTTTACTATAAAATTTATTTTTATACTTTCAAAGTGTTTTGACCCCAGTTTGGGGGTTAACTATTTGCCTGTAGCTGAGACCCTAACAGGTGCTACCACACTGGCCCTGAAACAACAACAATTAATAAGTGGTTCTTTGCACCTCAAAACCTCCCGATCAGAAGCCTTGCTGCTGAATGTAGTTTATCGTCATACTCAGGATGAATCCTATTGGGTTTCTAGTTACCCTTCTCACAAGAAAAACAAGGTTAATTGCTGATAACCTGGACATGCAGCAGATAGTATTGATTTACATGGTACCAGTAGTACTTTTACAGTGGTCTGACTATAAGCATTTATCTCGTGTCTGAGGAGAGAAGTGATATATTCTTGCCTCTACCAAAGATATAAGCATGAAAATGAATTTTAACTCAGCTCAACTCAACAATTCCTCTTTATGCACTAGCTACATGTCTAACATTAAGATTATCTTCCATGTACCGTGTCCCTTCAGGACGTGGGCGATTATGGCTTTCCACAAATTCCTCTATTTTGTTGCTCTTAGTAAGGTTTGTCTTTTTGCTGTCACTCCTAATCCCTGTTCATTTTTACACAAGCTTCTTAAGAAGGTTACTTGCTGCTTTCCTTTTGCCTTCATTATGTCTGGTGAGTGTCAAATTCTTCAAGCCTTCTTTCCTCATTATGTGCATTCGAAATTTCAGTTGTCTCTTTCTGATTCTAACTTTTTCCTTTTTGACAGTTTCTCCAAAACGTGGTATTCTCAGCATCCTTCTGCAGAACTATATTTCTGTTGCCTCCAGACTTTTAGCTTTAAATAATCAATTTTTCCCTTTTAGAATCTACAGATTAATATAGGTAACTACTGAATGGGAACACAGACATTAGTATCGTAATTTATATATAAAATTCAGTGACTTCCATTAGTCCATCTATCCGTCACACCCTCTAAAATTGACCGATCAGAACCAAATTATGGGGAGAAGTGCAAACAGATAAGTGGGTACAGAGTACAGTTAGTTTTACTAGGGTGTGCAAAAACTGTGAAGTAAGGTTTTTGTTAAGGTATTTTTCGAAACAAATCAGCTTCTTCAAATTTCATCCATTAGTTTGTGAGATTGAACGAAATGTAGAGTTTATAAATCTTGACAAAAAATGTTAGTGATACCTTCAACAATACTAAATACTGTAAGGATATCAATGCATTGACACATGTTGCAAAAAATTCTAGCATTTTCAAAATCTGCCTTTTGCTGATACTTTGTATCCTCACTTTTCAGTTGAAAAAAGAAATACCAATTACAAGTGCTAGTACCTTCATCTTTGTTGACACACAGATGGGAGAGTATTAACTGGTATGAGTCATCTCCCCTAATAATGAAAAGAGAACACACTACTCCCGTGGATTAAATAAAGGGGTTTCCTTTCAATATTCCAAGAAGGTTACCGATACAACAGATACCTGAACAAGGACAGTATAATAGTCGAAATGTTGTGAGTATAAAAAAGATGATACTTATCTGAATGGAAAGGCATATAATTGTAAACGATATATTGTCATACATTGCATTATATTCAACAGGTGATTTTGTTAATTACTATCAGCCACTGTGTGTGAAGAGGTTCCAGGCCACTCATCTGAAACTTTCTCATCTGCAATGTCTGAGAGCCTCTCTTACCACTGAAGTGTGTGTGTGTGTGTGTGTGTGTGTGTGTGTGTGTGGAATGGGGGTTATATGTCTATAAATATCATATTCAACCCCTGACTTTATTAATTACTGTCAGTCAGTGCATGTGCCAACAGTCCCCAGGCACATCATCTGAAACATGGACTTTGTATTCTCATCTGTAATGTCTGAGAGGCTAATTCTCTTACCACTTATATATCTGTGAATATTATATTCATTTCATGACTAATTTCTGTTGGCCAGTGTGTACATGTGCAGTTCTGAGCAATCATCAGAATTTGGACCTTATATTCTTGTGTGCAATATTAGGAAAGCGACTTCGTATTTCTTTTCTGGAATGGGTATCTCATCTAATATGGCTTTTTCCTACACTTGCAATCCAGGTGCATCTGTGTCTGCACTTGGTGGCCAGAAGGAGACATCAATTCATCCCAGCACCTGACTTTCTTGATGGACACTGAATGCAATGTCTATTTACAAAAAGTCTAGGCTCCGAGAGAAGCAATACATATTGGGTAGATCCACCCTCCTTCTCTTGTACAAATAACACTCATTGCCACCATTGCCAACAAGTGGCACCTTTTCATCATCATGTGTCGACTGCAGTTGAGATCATGAATGATATAATTGAGACACTGATTGAATATGTAGCTATGTAGCCCAGTCTACATCATTGTGCTATGTAGCAGGTGACCCAGCAAGAGACTTCACCCACCTTTAGACAGGTTTCTTGTTTTCAATCCTTCTGGGTGCCACCCTCCTCACCAGAAAAGCCTGGTGGGGGAAACCAGTTTAGTTGCCAATGACCCGATCATGTGGTGGGTACTATTGAGTCAGATGGTATCAATAAAAATCCCAGAGTGACCAGACATGAATCTCTGTTTTTCACAGAATCTAGTGACTGAACAACAAATGGACTCAGCAAATTAATTCATGTTCTGACAATAGCTATGAATACATAATAGACTGATTCACCTGACATTATTCTAACAGAAATCTATTATATTTATGGGAGATCACAAGGAACTCCTAAAGCTTTTCTTTTCCTGATCTATTGATTAAGAACATAAAAGATCAGATTGGCCTGTGGCTATTTGACAACATACAAAATAAAATAGGTGAACAAAAAACATGAGAATAAAAACTGGAAATTCTTACTTTTGAGTTACACTGTTTTTCTTTTTTTTTCATTCAACATTATGAAAATTTCTTGGGCATTCAGGCCAGTAAATGTTATTTAATACTGTTTATTATAAACAGAGCATTTACTTAAATATTTGTATTTATAAAAAGAATGTTAAACATAAAAATGTCTTAAAATAATTGTCGGACTTTGTCCATTTCATAATGTTTGACTTCATTTGTTTACATTTGATACGCCATGAGCAGACATGAATGTACGTGATACATTCATGGATGACTGAAGTTTAAAAGCAGTAAATTCGACCTTGCTAACTGGTCAATCCTCTCTGGTGAAATCGGTAAAAGCACATCAGGCTATATGATGGTTCCGTATAGGATACAGGTTTGAATCCTGTCAGAGGACGAATATTTTCTACGAAAATTTCTTGGATATTCAGGCCGGTAAATGTTATTTAATACTGTTTATTATAAACAGAGCATTTACTTAAATATTTGTATTTATAAAAAGAATGTTAAACATAAAAATGTCTTAAAATAAATTCAACATTATCTAAAATTTCAACATTATCTAAAATTTCAACATTATCTAAAAAAATCAACGTTATCTAAAATTTCAACATTATCTAAAAAATCAACATTATCTAGAAATCAACATTATCTAAAATTTTAACATTATCTAAAATTTCAACATTATCTAAAAAATGAGACTCAAATAAGATACATTTGTTGCCTAAGGAACTTTTTGTAAGATGTTTGATAATCATCTTCAGGATGTGAAGGATCATGCTTCTCCACAACTTCCTATCATCCATAGCTTTAAGTTATGCTTATCTCATTACCTCTCACTCACAGTCCCTATTCTGCCATCCATTTACATTAGTTTCGTAGGTAGATTACATGGTACAAATCTACTTAGAGCGTACACTGGCTGAAACATTGAATGTGACAGTAAAAATGAAGACAACAGTCTGAACAATTTAAATAGCATAAATAATTATAATACTTCATTTCAGAAAAAAGACAGCTCCTTTCCGCTGTTTCAATGAAAATCACTGGAAATCTTTCTTAGTTGTAAAAGGTGGAAAGAACCTATCATGAAAAGTGTTCTTGTCATTAATAATCTAAGGAATCAAATAACTAGCATTGTTTTCTGTACATGTGAAAACCAGTGTTTGTGATGCCCAAAACATATCACACTCTCTTATTGTTCATATTTAAGGGTTTACACTAGACAGACCTTTCATATTTTGTGTGCCTAACACCAAAATATAGAGGCATCATTAAGGTAATTAGCATGAAAATGGAATTGGAAACCTGATTTCAAATTCTGAACTTTTATGTTGCATTAACTTTCACACTTATACCCTTGGGAAAGACATGAATTTATCTCTTCTCTCTCTAACTATGGGTTAAATAGAAGGGTAGACTGGTCTTCTCTAGTCTTGGGTGGTAGCCAATCTAGAAGAAGGACTATGAACGAAAAAACTGTGGGGAAACCAATGGAAAACTACCCCAGTATCTTTCCCTGGAAGTCACTGCCATTCATAGACAATAAAAGAAAAGTAATTTGTGGTGAGCCATGATTATTTACATCCTGAAGGAACCTGTCATTTAAAGGGGTCCACTGTAAAGTGTCCTCTTATAATTCAGCTTGTCCCTCTTTTTCCTTTGTTAGCATTTGTGGATGTCATGCCTTGCCAATACCTCATAAATAAAGGACTATTCCATTATTATCATGAGGAAAGATAGAAAAGACATATTAGAGATGCTACTTGGTTTCAGTGAGAAAAAGAAAGAAATAAAGATGGAAAGAAAGAAAAAGAAAGAAATGCCCTCATAAATAATGAACTATTCCATTTTGATTGCATGGAAAAAATGAAAGGCATATTAAAGATGCTGTTTGATTTCAGTGAGGAAAAGAAAGAAATGCCCTGTTAATATGTCATAAATAATGGATTATTCCATTTTGATTATGTGGAAAGACTGAAAAGACATATCAGAGATGCTGTTTGGCTTCAGTGAGAAAAAAAAAAGGAAAGAAAGACAACAAAATTTAAACAGGAAAACTGTGGAATTTTCATGGGTATTACTACTAATTTATATTATCATTGCAACAGCAAATGATTTAAAAAATCCGATTTCATTTTGTCACATGACAACTCAGTGAATAAGTATTCTGTACATACCTGGCAATTTCTTTAATACTTTCTGGTGTACGACGGGGTCTTTTCTCAGGGACATCTGAGAAAAAAAAGTGAAGCATAAAATGTATTAAATAGTAGAAACAAAAAGTGATTAGTAGGAAACTAATAAAAAAACAAAAACAAAGAAAACAACAAAAACAATTCTGGTTTTAAGTTAGAAATAATTAATCCAATATGAAATAGGAGTTATTGGTTCCAGTCACTGTGAGAATGACTGCAAAAACATCCCCTCCCTTAATTTATAGAAAAAATATACAGATGCATGCTGGGAATTCTTCCTAGTGAGTAAGATAGGCCACTTCTCGCTTTCATCTGATGTAGTTCTGTTCTTTCTTGTCATAAAGTCAGAACTCCATGATTGCTTGTTTGTATCCCCTTTTGTTTGTTAATACCATTCTTAATTTGTGAACTTTTTGCCTCATTACTGTTGCTTTGCCGACTTTTGTCTCAGATATATTGTTTGCCTCATATTATTTTCGCCTGTTCTATTTTCTTTCCTTTCTTGTTGTTTATTCCAAACTTTGTCAGTTCCGCCCATAGGGCATTTCTGCCAATGATATTTAACCATGACCAATTACTTTACAGGAATAATTACTCCTGTCTTAATAGTAAGACTGATCAATTCAATAATGTCAAATTGGCAGCTGATCTCAAAAATAACCTTCAACCTGTTGTTAACTGGGGCAAGGAATGGCTTGTTAATTTTAACACCTCCAAAATGAAACTGATCTCTTTTAATCAGATGAGAGAAACCTTTTAACTTTCCATCAGCCTGGTCAATGCTTACCTCCAGGAGAGTGACTTGTTGCACCTTTTCAATATAATGTTTTCCACTGACATGAAGCGGAAAGATTATATCAAATCAATTGCTAGGTCTACTGCTAGGTAAGTTGTTTCCTGTGTCATGCTAGATAATTTTTCTTGCCAGAATCTATTGTACACATTTATAAGTCTAACATTCATCCATGTATTGAATATTGCTGCCATATTTGTTTGGTGACCCTGCTATATATTTAGAGATTCTTGATAAAATACAAGAAAAGATAAAATAGAAATATATAGGAGAACTGATATAGGTCTGGCAAGAAGATACATCCTTGTCTTACACCCCTTTCTATTTTTGTATATTTACTGAATTCATTTTCTATCCCAAGGCAGGTCATTTACTGCTGTGTACTAGATTATTCTAATATCCTTTGCAAATATGCCAAAGTCTCAACAGTTCTTTGAGACATTCTTTATCAAAGGCTTGTCCATAATCTTAAAAATATTTTGTTCCAATAATTCTGTATATTCTGAAAGTTAACTTTTTTTTTAATTGGTGTCACCCTGTGCAGTAGAGCCACTAAAGTACAAAGTGTTACAGAGTGTGGAAGAATTAGGAATAGAAACATTAATGATGAGCGGAAAGAGACAAGAATAATCAGGAGGACAGTAGAGAGCAATTTATATTGCATTTAAATTTTTGCAGGTTAAAGTTGGCTGGAAAGTATGGAGCCGGAAAGGAGTTCCACAAGGGAGAAGTGCAAGAAAAGAAACTGTTACCATAGAATTTATGGGTACATCTAGCCAGCTCAACGAGATCTTGACGCCAGTCGAGTACTGCACTTAAATTCAAAAAGTCATAATGAAATTGTAGTGGAAATGAAATACAAACAGAGCAGCTACTGATAACAGTACCCACCTACCCAAAGAGACAACGTTTAGTGTGCTGTCTCTGCAAAAAGACAGCACATAGCTGCCCTGCCAAAACAGAGCTGGTGTGGACCCCAGAATGTCTGGTTATGAAGAAAGAAAGTGCCTACCAATTTCCCATAAGACAGTCAGGATAGTGAGGTGAACAGTGTTAGCTATGCAAATGATTTACTTACTAGCCAACTGCTAAAGTTTTAGGCTCCATAAAAGCAAGCACATTTTCTGAAGAGGCAGTTCGGTAGTTTGCCTTTTTGACTTGTATAATGGGATTGCAATGTGCTACCAATTATTTCTGTTTGTGCTACCCAGTATCATTTGAAATTCATTCATCCTTGTTTGTGTTTTCAGTGTCTTTTTTTAAAGTATTTCACCCAAACAAGGCGAGTGTCACTAGCATGCAAAGGGTTCCAGAGAGTGAGAGTAAGAGTAAAGAGGAATGTTTGAGGAAAGGAAAAAGAGAAGGACTGGGATCAAGATCAAAGCATCAGAAGATGTCAATTGACAACAAATATTTAAATATTTGAAGATTATAGCTATCAGGGAAGCAAGTAAGAGGAAGGGAGTTCCACTGTTGGGAAGTGTGAGTGAAGAAGCTGTTAGAGTAGGAGATGTTTACATTTAGCTGTTTTGATAGTGAAAGGGTTGGACAAAGATGCTAACCTAGTAGCACACTTAAATTCATGCAGTTGGGGTACCAGTGAAAGTAGCTCATCAGAGCAGTTGCTATGAAAATATTTGTTAGAAAAGACAGAAGGAAGCCACATCACATCTGAGAAAGTGACTTTAGTCGAGACGCCAGGTCAGAATTTATCAGTGCCCCCACTGTTATTCTTGAGGATCTCGAAAAAATCCAAATCTGTCTTTGGATATTTTTGAAATCCTCAAGATTAACAGTGGGGGCACCATGTTACGGTTTTTTGGGTATATATAACTAGTGAGCCAATTCAAATGACTTAACTCCCTTTATAGTCTACCAATAGAAGGTTAACCAATCAGAAGCTGCAGAACATTCTATCTGTCGTGTATAAAGGCGGCCATTTTTGTTTACCCTACCCGAATGACCAGTGCCAACTTGTCAGGCGAAGATGACAGAAGGAAGTACTATGATATCCACTGCTAACCTGAACTACGCTTTCCTACTGTCTCCGAAATATTCACTGCTAACCTCTGGATTCTATACTTGAAGACAACCGTCATAAAATGTCTAACACACCAGACCATATATGGCAACAGTATTCAATGCAAAGATAAATGGTCTCAATTATGTTTATCTTATACATGTAGTGTTCCCATGTGGAGGTCTTGTTTGTGCCCTGACTGTCATGATCTAGTGTTTGATTCTGATGCTGCTGATTTTTCTATCTCTCTTTGTTGGCACATGCCCAACCAATAAGAAAATCCACATTGGTTTTGGGTTAAATGAAGACCTTTTGTTGGTCTTCATCTAAACTTGCCTACAGGAAAAACAGACATTAAAATACAGCCAAGATATATACCTTTGAATTTCAAATAAAAGTGTTAGAATGGTTATTCTTCTTTAGACAAAACTCCACCAAAGACATCCTTATTCTAGCTTCCACTATTATTAAATACTTGGGAAATTGATTCTCACCCCTTAATTTAGGCTGTGTGAATTATAAAATAAAGTGTTTCATTACTGAAAATAATAAAAAAATTTCATTCACCCCTTTTATTTTAACTATCCTGTCCACTTGAAATACAAGTGTGTGTGTATATATATATATATATATATATATATATATATATATATATACACACACACACACACCAGGTGGTACTGTCCTTGTTAAAAGGATGGTGACTTGTCCTAAGATGTTGCTGAAGCTGGTGTATATGAAAACAGCTTCATGAAAGTGCAGAGTTTAGCAATGATAATTGGAAAAATATATTTAGACTTACATGTAAAAATTTTATTAGAGTAAGGTCATATGAAACAGTAAGATTAACAATCCACAATTCTTTAGCATTTATTTTTTAAAAAGTGCTCGACACAAAGTAGAGCATAATATAAAAAATGTTTTACTTTTGCAAGCAAAGTAGTAATATTACTTTGCTTGCAAAAGTAAATCATTTTTTTTTTCTGAAGTTATTCAAGATCACTTGAAAATGGAACAATAATTTTAACCATTAGTTTTGAAAAATAGAAATTTCTGTGTTGTGATCATAAAATAAATTAGTATTTTGCAACTTTGTAGCCATATATTGTACCTCTTACCTCTGCTCAAATTCGGATGGAAAACTTAACATATTAATCAGAACAATACATGAAAATTTAGGCATATTTTCTCCTTTTTTTTCTTTGAACAATTCTGTAAGTTGATGCATGGTTATTTTTAGAGTTTAATATTCATAACTTTTATTTTTTAATTACATAATAAATTAGAGATTAATTAGTTATCCTGATTTCTTATAAATCTAATAATCTAATATTAATTTTAAATCATTAATAAATTGTATCTAGGGTTCGTTGTCATGTTATTTGAATTATCGCATACTTGTAATTTGATTGGCCATTACATCTTATGTAAAAATATTCCCCCCCCCCCAGTGAGGGTAGTGGTTGGTTTTGAACTCTTTTAAAACCTTTTATTTTACAAGCAACACCATCACTTGACAAGACACTAGAAGTGTTGAAACAAAATGGCTATTTTTGTAGTGATGTTATAATTTTCAGGTGTGACAATAAAATTGTCCAAATCGTGTAAAAGCATAGGATAATTGTCCATCCTACAAAATGTTTAATATCTAAAAAACCACTAAACTAATTGAGTTTCTTTTTTCCAGGTTTTCAGATAAAACATTTAGCCATTTTTTGTATGAATCACTGAAAAACCCTTTGAGTTATTCAGCTAAAAAGAGAATTAGTTAAAATTATTTTGTGTCATCCCTACTATATCTTCACAAATGAGCAATAGTGAGAGGAAAAAATCATTCAGGTCTTCAGTAATGATAACAACATTCATATTCTGGCTTCCATCTTCAAAGTCCATTCAAGAGCCATCAAAAAACGGTGAATAAGTTTAAAAAAAGAACAAGCAGTAGTGAGGAAAACTGAATCAGGAGGTCACAACAGCAAGAGGGATCATCATTCCAACTTAGAGTTAAATACATTCTTATTGCTCAAAGTAGAGTTTAATAGTGTCATAAAAACCTCAGAGAATTCCAGTAAGATATCTTTAATTATTTATAAGATACAACAGTTCAAAGCTTAATCTAACAATTGGACAATTTTGCTGTTACACCATGTATATATATATATATATATATATATATATATATATGAAGAAAAATTTGGAAAAAACAAACAAAAATCCTTAAATGCAATTATGTTGTTTAAAATGAATGAAATGTCGATGTCTGACGTTTCGGTTTAATAAACCTTCTTCAGGACAATATTCATTAAAATACAATTCAGTTCAATTTGACAAAGACGATGGACATAAAAACAAGTCTTCAGTTATCTGTTTTGGATAAGACTTGTTTTTTTATGTCCATCATCTTGTCAAATTGAACTGAATTGTATTTAATGAATATTGTCCTGAAGAAGGTTTATTAAACTGAAATGTCAGACGTCGATATTTCATTCATTTTAAACAAATATAATTGCATTTAAGGATTTTTTGTTTGTTTTTTCCAAATTTTCTTCATTCTGTCGGATCTATATCCATTTAGATTTGCTTACATATATATATATATATATATATATATATATATATATATATATATATATAGTTTCCAAAAATATAATTGAAAAAAATAATTGTTTCAATTAAAGAAACCTCAATTTATAACCTCTAGACTGATTCTTCCAATGCTATAAAATGGTTTCCTAATATTAGAAATAAAAATAAAGCCACTTTTATACAATTTGATATTATAGATTTTTAACCCTTCATTTCTAAAGATCTTTTACTAAAAGTATAAATTATGCTAGGAATTTTATTAATATTACAGATGAAGAATCTGACATTATCTTAACATCTAGAAAAACAATATTACTTAATTGTAAATCCACATGGATTAAAAGTTCCAATAGCGACTGATGTCCCTATGGGGGCATATGACTCTGCTCAAATAGCCGATCTAATGAGAATTTACATCCTATTCAATCTTAGTAGAATAATAGACCCTAAACAGGTGGGTCTATATAGAGATGATGGTCTTATTTTCATACCAAACAGCCTACATTATCATTATCATTAAGCCTACAGAAAAAATAATAAAAGCTTTCAAATTCCTTGTGTTTAAAATAGAAATTACATCTAACCTCAAAATAGTTAATTTTCTAGACATAACTTTTAACCTCTCTAGTAACACTTATAAAACATTTCACAAAACAGTCATACTCCCTTATATATCAACGTTAACTCCAACAACGCTAATTCAATAATTAAACAAATCCCCCAAACTGTTAACACTAGAATAAATAGATTGTCTTCAAACTGGAGAATTTTCAATGAAAATAAGAAAACTTATAATGAAGCTCTTGACAGAAGTGGCTTTAAACAAAAATTAACTTATCAAAAATCTTTGGATAATAATATAAGTGGTAAACCTAAATACAGAAAAAAAAAATTATATGGTTTAATCCTCCTTTCTGTAAACCATCCAACATTAATATAGGCAAATACTTCCTTAGACTAATAGAAAAACACTTTGATAAAGTTAACCCACTACACAAAATCTTCAGTAGAAAAACTCTAAAAATTAGTTATTCATGCACTAGTAACATGTACAGTATTATAAATTCTCAAAATAGAAATACATTAAATAAATTCTTTAGCAAGGACAATTCTAATAGTGTACCACATTGTAATTGTAGAACCAAAGATAAATGCCCAGTTGAAGGTAAATGTTGATATGAAAATGTCATTTACCAAGCAACCATATTCTCAAATGAAAATAAATTTAAAAATAAAAACATACATAGGAATTTCAGCTGGGAATTGGAAGCAGAGATTATACAATCACAGGCATTCATTTTCAAATGAGTTTCTAAAATATCAAACAGCTCTATCAAAACACTTTTGGAATTTAAAAGACAAAGGCTTTACACCCCAAATAGAATGGAAAATCCTCAATAAGTCCCAAACATGCTACAACTTTAAGAATAGATGCAACCTTTGCCTCAAAGAAAAAATTAAAATAATTAAATATGTAAACATAGATCAATTATTGAACAAAAGAAATGAAATTATATTTAAATGTCACCATAGAAATTTAAACTATCCTAAAAATAGGCCTTTATTCTTTTAGAATTTGATTTTTCCAGTTGTTGCTTGTTATGATTTATTTGGTGGTTTGATAATAATATGTATTATGTGTTGTATATTGTTAATATATTAATGCAATATATATATGTGTATGTTTACATAATACTATCAAAATTATTTCCGTATTCAGATATGTATTTTTTCAAGTAACATACTTTTGACCTTGTGCCACACTTAATATATATTTTTAAAAAAGATCATCTATTCTTATGGCGTTTGACAGAAGAGATGTATGAAACAGTTTCATTAAAAACTCAGCCCACGCACCTTCATCCAACAAGATATATTCCTCTCCCACCTGTCTTCATTTTTACCTGTTCCTGTCATTTATTGCATTCTCATTCCTGTCATTTATTCACCCACCGCTACCTCAAAATTTTCTTTTCTTTCTTTTCTGTGTGCTTTTTTTTTTTTTTGAATCAATTTATTTCTTGAGTTTGGTGCATTGAAACCAGTTTGAAGATGCAGTGTAAACCAACTGTTGAAATAAATTTAAGTTTATAACGAGAAAATCCAAATGTAAGGTTTTTCTTTTAAATTTTTCTTAATTGTATTGCTCTGTATGATTTGTTATTATTCTCATACATTGAGCTGCTGTCTACTTGGAGTTTTACCTGGATATTCACATCTTAGTAACTCCTTGGGATTATCCACATAACCAAAGGATTTATATATATATATATATATATATATATATATATATATAATATAAATATAGTTTTAAAAATGTGCTATATTTATAGGATAAAG
Organism: Acanthosepion pharaonis; assembly: GCA_903632075.3. Taxonomy (NCBI): domain Eukaryota; kingdom Metazoa; phylum Mollusca; class Cephalopoda; order Sepiida; family Sepiidae; genus Acanthosepion; species Acanthosepion pharaonis. Next base: position 1,888,090 of record CAHIKZ030000064.1, on the reverse strand, counting down.
AGCTCAATATCAGAGATAGAGCGTATGTAAAATATAAATATAAAAGTGAACATTGACACTGGCCGTTTCATGCTAGATGCAATCATCAGGCCGCCTGACGTTTGCACATGAAACAGCCTGTCACCCTGAGTGTTGACTTCAATGTTCACTTTTATATTCATATATATATATATATATATATATATATATATATATATATATAGTCATTTCATCTGATTTTGGGAAGTAGTTAGGGTGAGAACTTTTCAGCATTTCCTCATACACATAAGCATCTAAGCACACACATATACACACACACATATATATATATATATATATATATATATATATATATATATATATATATAATAAAAGGCTTAAACACTAATATTCCATGGTCATAATTTATTCCATTGGAATCGTAAATACGATCCAATTCATCAGACCTACAAATATATATGTATGTGCATGTATGTATGCATATATATTTATATATTTTAGATATATGATTGCATATATGTATGTATATTTACCACTAATATTATCTATATATATATATACACACACATATATATATATATATATATATATATATATATATATATATATATATATATATGCAGCATATCTTCATTGAATAATATAGACATATTATGTCTATTTATTTTTATACTGATCTTTTCCTAATCAGTTTTTTGATATTAAGATGAAATTCATCAAGGAAAGCACCATAGCCTTTTTTTTTTAAACTCAAATACTTTCAGTTTTTTCTAAGCTCATCTTTGAGGTGAAATTAGAAAGACAAAAATGCTATTGTAACTTTGATGAAATCTGAATTCTGTGATTTTTAAAAACATGTTATAGTTATTTTAGAATTATAAAATTTATAAATTGTAGTTATGTAAGTTTTTACAAAACAAGCCTTTCAGTATAAGGAAACTGACCAGGAATTGGTAGAAATGTAAAATAGTATTTAGTATAAAAATGTTATTTGCACTTTAATATGTTGTTGCTATATTCATAATAAATTTATATTATTCAAAATTCTATATTATTCAGTGAAACATATATATAACCCCACAAATCAGGCCCTACCCACATTTCTCACCCACACAAGATAGACATGCTTGCGGAGGTGTTGAGGCCTCACACTTATACACACACCCATACTAATATACACAGTTACACACATCATACTCACTCACTCCTTAATGAGCTAAATGATAACACACCCATATTAATATACACACTTACACACATCATACTCACAAACTTCCTAAGAACCAAATAACACACTTAACAGAGACACATTCCCTTTCCATGAACCAAAATGACCAAAGGAATTCAGAGCAGCATGAATCCATCCAGCCTTTATCTTAAATAACAACTTAAAAGAAACTGTTTGATCAACACAAGGGCTGACCAAAATTCATGATAAAAAAATAAAAAAAAACAAATGAAAACTGCAGATAAAGTTCATTTTCTCCATCAAGTCATTCATTTCTCTAGTGCACTGCTACTAACAAGCAGAAATCTTTTTCTCCTGATGATGGCCATGTTGGCTGAAACGAGTTGAGGAATTTAATTGAAATAGTAAAAAACGAAAGAATATTAATATACAACCCAGTGTGTCTGAAGATTTTAATTTTTTAATATTTTTTATTGTTCAAAACATATATATATATATATATATATTTAAAAATATTCTTAGTGGTACAGAATTTGAGTATTGCTGTAAAAATGAGCTGAATATTGTTTGACATAATTAAAAAAACTGATGGTAAAAAAAATAAACTTAAAGAGGAAAACTAACCGGTTTCACTCCCACTCTCCAAAGTTTTTAATCAGGAGAAAGAGTAAAATACAATAAATTAGCAAATGATTGATGAGAGGATAGAGAAGGAGGAAAAAATGGTGAGGGGAGTACTTGAGGCTTATAATATCAAGCCCTAGCAAACAAGAGAGACGGTTTGTAAGACTTGATATATAGTAACTTTATTACTTTGAGATGAAATAAGGAGTGTGACTGGGACAAAACAGTAAACCAGTCAACACTGAATTCAGGTGAACACTTACTGCTCTTTAATAGGCCAGTGAAAGAAAGTTTAGAGATAAAAAAACAACAAAAATAATAATATTGATAATAAAGCTAATAATATTTAGTGTTTTTGACTAACTTAAAGCATGATGTAAAAGATTTTAAAAAACCACAAGTTTTGAAAGCCTCTGTGCTTTCTCAATGAGACAAGAAATAAAAAAATAAAAAATGATGAGGTTTTCTGTTGAAACTGTATTCTTTGAGTATGTTTAAATTCCTGCTAAATCCTTGAATGTGTGAATCTATTTTTAAATTTCAGTGTTCTTGGTGGCATTTAAATGAGGATGCTAAAACCTTCTACAAACCATCAATAAACTTAATCAGGACAAACAAGTAGCTCCAAACTACCAGGTCTCTTCAGCAATAAAACACATGCAAAAAAAAAAAAAAATCTATGGAAAAGAAAGTCCCACTTCAGTTTTCATATATATATATATATATATATATATATATATATATATATTTTTATGGCATGTTTTCATTAAGACATGTCTCATTAAATAATTTAGACAAGTTTTGTTGACTTATCTTCAATAGGATCCTCTCATATTCACAGACAAGCTTCTAAGTATCCTTATTAAAGGAAGAGAAAATTATCATGTTGATACATATTCATTTATTCTGACAAAACTTATGTAAATTATTGAAAGAACCTATATATATATATATATATATATATATATATATATATATATATATATATATATTTATTTTAGGCTATGACAACAAAAACATTTAAGAATTGCTACACAATTGCTATTCATTCTAATCATACCTGGATATATATATATATATATATATATATATATATATATATATATATGTATATTATGTATGTATATGTATCAATTAGTATTATTGTTATATTTATAGGGAAAGAGTTCTCAGTATATTGAAGATAGTGCTTATAGATATAGGCAGTGTGAATGTAGGAATAAACACTATATATATGTATATGTAAAAATTCAGATATAAATAAAATATGTCAAGAAAAGGACAGTATGAAGGATACTACTGCTGATAACACTATCTAATTATCAATACTACTGCTTATAACACAATGAATACTACTTCAGTTAACATTATGAATACTACTGCTGATAGCACTATCTAATTATCAATACTACTGCTGATAACACAATGAATACTACTTCAGTTAACATTATGAATTTATCAATACTACTGCTGATAACCTTATGAATACTTCTGCTGATAACACTATGAATACTACTTCAGTTAACATTATGAATACTACTGCTGATAGCACTATCTAATTACCAATACTATTGCTGATAACCTTTTGAATACTACTGCTGATAACATTATCTAATTAACAATACTACTGCTAATAACACTATTAATACTACTGCTAATAACACTATGAATACTACTGTAGTTACCATGAAAACTATTGAAGTCAACATTATCAACACTACTGCTGATAAAATTGTTAGATATTACTAATATTTTGTCTATTTCATATAATGTAACATATTATATTAAAAAATACTTACAAAATAGTTAGCCAGGTTTGTTTGACGTCCTTCTGTTGGAGAAGGCATCGTTCTTTGTTTGACGTCAAGTCCAGGTTTGTTGGCGCTTAAGAAATTATCTGTTTCAGTATCGTTGTCATCTTCCTGGTGAATTTGACCTTCAGTTAATGCTTGTTTCTCGGCATGATGCTCCAAGGAAGGAGCAGACATGCGCTTTGCAATCCTGGCCTCTGCTCGAGAATCCACGTGCTGGCTACTCAGCTGCATCTCCTCCTGGGGCTCAGGCATCTGGCGTTGCTGTGCATAGTGGCTATCATCAATTGCAAAACTTTTCAATTCTAGGGTGGTTTTAGGATGGAAATGCTTCATAAAAGTGCCCCTGGAAGAGAGAAAACCATATTTCAAATTTCAACACACACACTTATGTATATTACTTTATGTGTGTTTGTATAATAGAATCTGAAACAAAGGTGAAGAACAATGCATTTCCCTAGAGTTTCTGCTCTCTCTTTGGCTTCTTCAGTTTAGAATGAAAGAAAGACAAAATTGTATGTGAGAAAAATGCCTTGGGATCTCTGAGAATATGTAGAAATCATAAATTTAATCATAAATAGAAATCATAAATTTAATCATAATTTAAGTAGAAATAAATTTAATCATAAGTAGAAATCACAAATTTAATTATAATTTAAGTAGAAATCATAAATTTAATCATAAGTTGAAATCATAAATTTAATAATTTAAGTAGTAATCATAAATTAAATCATAATTTAAGTAGAAATCATAAATTTAATCATAATTTTAGTAGTAATCATAAATTTAATCATAATTTAAGTAGAAATCATAAATTTAATCATAAGTAGAAATCACAAATTTAATCATAATTTTAGTGGTAATCATAAATTTAATCATAATTTAAGTAGAAATCATAAATTTAATCATAATTTTAGTGGTAATCATAAATTTAATCATAATTTAAGTAGAAATCATAAATTTAATCATAATTTTAGTGGTAATCATAAATTTAATCATAATTTTAGTAGAAATCATAAATTTAATCTTAATCATAATTTAATTTGATTTATGATTTCTACTTATCCTCAGAGATTCCAAGGCCTTTTTCTCACATACAGTTTTGTTTTTCTTTCATGCTAAGCTGATGAAGCTAAAAAAACAGATGCTTTTGGTGAAAAGCATTGTTAATAAATTTTCCACTTTGTTTCATCATCTTCATATGATATATGTGTGCAAATTGCATAAAAATTCCAGTATGACCATTTAAATTATGTCAGAAAAGATCACATCATTTAAATGGTGAAAGTTGAATTTTTGATACAGTTTTCACATATACAAATCAACATATAAGAAATAAGTGAAATAATATTAGCATATGACAAATTTTAGTAGATAACACAAACATTTTTATAGTGGACAGAGTGCAAAGAAAGACTTTAAATTCTAGAGACTGTTGTAACAAAAGAGAAGCAGCCAATATTAAATAAGTTATCCTTCTTTATAGGCGATCATATATTGAAGTGTGTTTAATAAAAAAAAAATGGACATAAAAATTCCACTTTGACTGTTTAAATGGCATCACCTCAACTGACTTGAAATTGGCTCCAGCAAACATGAGAATGCCGAAATTAAACAAAAACGGTTGTGTAAATATACACAAAACACAGTCCATATAAATTTTCACATCAGCATATATACAGGGTATTCAATAATTAGTGTTACAAAGTTTTTTGTTTATCTTTATTAAACAAAACAATTTGTAAACAAAGTGAAAACAAAAACTAAATGTTCATAACCTTATTTGGTACAACATCTATTCAATATGCCCTCCTTCTGTGTGAATAACTTGCTGAAGACACTTGGTGAATGACTTCATATGAGACACAGATAGCACTTTGTGCCCCATTTTTTTTAAGAGTTCTGCCTTTAGATGCCCCAAACTGTGATCGGGTGAAGCAGAAACCTTGTTTTCTAAGAAATCCCAGATACTGTAGTCAAAAGGATTCAAGTGATGGAGGCTATTCTTCCTTTGAGATGAAGAGAGGAACATGGGTTGCTAACTACTCTTGAGTTGTTTTGGCTCCTTGAGAGGGTGCTGAATATTGTTGGAACAACCAAAGTCTGTTTTCAAAATGTTTTTTTAGCCCGAGGCAACAGTAATGGATCAAGAATGTCTTTCACATAATTTTTTCAGTTTCCACATAAAACCATATGAATTTTTCCTGGCACAGTCACAGCTTCCCACACCATCACAGAATAACTGTCCAACTTCAAGTAACTGTTTTCAGTTCAAGACAAAATCCAATCATTCTGGCTGTTAAAATCCTATTGAACATAAAATTTCTTCTCATCACAAATGTGTTCATCTGGCTTGTTGTTTCTCTGCAGAGCTTGAAGATAACAGTGGTTTAGTTTGGTTTTTGTAAGGAGATATGTTAAGGTCTTTATGTAGAATGGTTAACATGGATCCAATGGACACATTGACAACTTTTGCAAGATTTCTGAGAACCTCTTTGGATTTCTTCCCAGCTTTTTCTGGGAGGATTTGATAAGCTCTGGGGTTCGAGCACTTCGAGGACAACATTGTCTTTGCCTGTTCTTCACATCTCCAATCTCACAGAATCTTTTGATGGTCCTCCAAACTAAGAATTTATTCACTTTTAATGATTTGACAATATCCTTCAGGGAGTGCTTTGCCTTGTACATTTCTAAAATGGTGATTCTTTTAGTTAAATTTTTAGCCATTTTCAAATCTAATATAAAATAGAAATGATAAATGAAGTAAGTTCTATTAAACAAATCGTATAACATCCCAAAAGATGATAAATTTTTAAAATTAAATTAAAATTAATCTGAGTATAATGATAAATATTGAACAGCCTGTATATTAAAAGATACACAACTTTAAGCAGCTTAGAAGCTTTATTGGCTAAGATAAGAGTGTGTGTGTGTATATATATATATATATATATATAAAAGAGAGAGAGAGAGAGGACATACATTTTTTAACCATTTCACCCCAAACACGGCAATAATTCCACTAAGATGCAAAGAGTTACAGGGACTGAAAGTGAAAGAGAATGAGAAGACTAAGAATGGGGAGGATTGAGCAAAAAACATGAAATGAACAGGGTTCTAGAAGACAGAATATGGTGATTAATGCTGCATTTGAATTTTTGTGGATTTTAGTTATCAGAGAAACAAGAAATTGGAAGGTAGTTCCACAGGCGAGAAGAGCGAGAAAATAAACTGTTAGAGTAGAAGTGGCAGTTACATCTAGCTATTTCAACAGTAAAATGGTGGGACCTAGTTACCAATCTAGTAGCAGACTTAAATTCATGTAGTCAGAGCACCAGGGGAAAAAAGCTCATCAGAGCAGTTGCTGTAAAAATATTTGTAGAAAAGACCGAGGGAAGCTATGTTGCATTGTTGAGAAGTGACTGAAGTCAAGATGCCTGGTTAGATTACATTACAGGCTCTTTGTACACAGACTAAGGGAAATGTACATAAACATATTGTGATGACAGACACAGATCATTGTGTATGTTTTGTAGTTCTTTAAATTTAGTGACATTTCAGATACTTGTTATCATTTTACATTATTCAAAAAAAAATGTAACATGAATGGCTAACTTCTGGGATGAGGAATTATCATTATTTACAGTTTATTTGCAAACTGAACCTTGGATATTACCCAGATCAATATATATTGGGTCGGTGCATAATTATCAGGCGTTTTAAAATAATATTTATTATGAAGAAAGAAACATAACAATTCAACAATAACATTTTTAAATGATTATTCTAGAGCATATGATTATTGACACACATTTTTATAACCTGAAAATAAAATAATATTTTTAGTGAAAAAAGTAAACAAAACAGCAATTTTTATTAACAAATAACTCGCCTATAAAAACGCCTGATAATTATGCACCAACCCAATACTTGATGAGGGCTGGAGGGAACAATAGCTGAAACATTGTGATAACAACAAAGATGAGGACAATAGTCTGCATGTAAATCAAATTAAAATGCAAATTCAAATCCAGGGCATACTCATTTCTGTTGGAGGAACCCCTCCGTGATTGACCCTGTCTCCAGAGACATATCTCTACTCACCATGCTTGGCCAATTGTGGGTTGGTGAAGCTACTTAACCCATAGTTGGAGCTGTTGACCCTGAGGAGTTCAACAGCCCTTTAACAGCACTTGCTCTTTTGTGCAGCTGGGGTTCCACTTACCCTCCTCACAGACCAGCCCATTTAGTCACTTACTACTCAGGTTTTGAATTCAGACTTCTCCTAGACTGGTTGCCAACCAAGGCTATAGGACCCAGTCTGCCCTGCTATTTATTTAACCATATTTGGAGAAGAGATAGATTTATACTTTTGCCAAGGATATTAGTATGTAAGTGAATATAACAAACATGACTGGAATTGGAACTCAGCTCTCCAATTCCTCTGAGTAATTATCCATTACTCTGCCATGCCTCCATGTATATAATTAGTATGGATAAATGAGTGCATAACATGAATCTTTGTAATCAAGAAGAGAGGTATCTAAATAAAAAGGCACAGTGAGAATATTTGCCTGGTGAAAACATGAATTCTTTGAAAGATCTGTGGAGGGAAGATGGAAATAAACATCAAGTCAGTCACTCATCAAATGATAAAAAAAACATGACTTCTGTGTCAGAGGATTTGTGCATCCTTCTGGTTAATAAATCAATCCTTTGACAATAAATATTTAACATTTCTCAACCAATGAACAAACAAGAAACAGATACAGACAGCAGAATTTTACAACATGCATGGCAACAAAGAGATTCCCTTACTCATTCACCTGCTTTCTCTACCAAGTTAGGTGGCACATACACTCTTCCTCACCAAGCTATTTGACACTCACCCATCTTTTTTCTTTTTGGCATAGTGGATAACTAGATCTAATCAATGCCTTTATCCACTGTCCTGAAGAGTATGAGTTCAATACATGGTTAAGGCAGTGGAGAACTTTCAGAGAGAAATTAACAGGAGATAACTGATAACTGACATCCATTAAACATGGCACATGGAACTAGAACAGTCTAACCCAGTGAGTGAAATAAAGGGTTAAGTTCAACATTCCAACCACCTAAAGAAGGCCGGAGTGTACAACGGCCAAAATGTTGTAATAAATATAGCGACAAAGATGAGGAGAATAGTCTGAATAATATAAATAATGTACATAATACCACATCTCAGAAATATAGACAGATACTGAATTTTAACTACTTCTGAAAAAATTTACCTGTATAAAGTGCAACGGGTCACTGAGAATTCATGATTTTTAGCCTCTTCAAAAAATGTACCTGTCCATAGTGCATAAAAAACTAATCACAAAACCTGCACTATACTTAAGTATATATGGTAATCAAGATGTTGATGTTCCACACTACTCCAAATAAAATAAAAGGTGAGGAAAGATGTCCCCATGGAAAGAGGTATAACAGCTACTGGCCTTGAGAAAACTATTTTCCTAAAAAATCCTTTTAAGAGAAAGATTTTATAAATTTCAACCTAAAGCAGTACTGGCTGCTTAGCCAATGAATTCTAAATGTTACTTTTTAGAAAGACAGCTAATATTTCCAATACCATTACCATCTTTAATAATATTAAAAATATTGTCATGTTCTACAAAATCAATTTTTGCTAGTTCCACAGTCTGACCTCAAGTGATCTTTTGCAGCCAAAAGACATTATCCTGTTTTTAGTTGTCTGTAGCAGGCAAATTATTTTTTCTCATCAGATGAGATTACCCTTAAGGCGACAGGTATGAATAATCTTCCGAACTGACCTTAACAAGTAAAGGTAATATATGGTTGGCCAGGGAATCTCTACTAATCAGGTTAGTGGCATCGAACTGAAAATAAAAGATTAACATATCTTTCCAAAATGTCTGAAGTATTTCTGTCTAAATCTCTGGGAGAAGAAATTTACATGATTTACATTCAAACTATTCTCCCCAACTTTTTTGTTATTATTCCAGTGTTTCAGTGTGTCCTCTAGTCTTCGGCAGGTGTCTGTCGATCAGGGTAACCTTCAGAAAATTTTGAACTGAGCCCTTTATTTCATCTACCAAATGTAACAGCAAAATTGTCCAAATCTTGTAAAAACAAAATTGTCCAATTGTTAGATTAAGCTCTGAACTGTTGTATCTTAGAAATGATTAAAGATATCTTACTGGAATTCTTCAAGGTTTTTATGACACTATTGGACTCTACTTTGAGCAATAAGAATGTGTAATTACTCTCCAAGCTTAACAGAAGAATCGTGATGGAATCAATCCTAAACGAAAATGACATTTTCATCATTAATTAATCATAGCTAAAAATTGAAATCTCATGAAGGATTCAAATAAAGTTCATATATATATATATATATATATATATATATATATATATTATTTCAAGATCATTTTCCATCTCATTCAAAATGATCTTTGTCCTCTCTAACCTTCTAACTTTCTGTCCTGGAGTAACAAGGTGCCTCACATGTTTCATGTATGAATTTATTTTCAAGTCTTCTTTCACTGCTCCTTGGGCAATCATAACTGAAACATTTCTCTCAGGTGCCAAACGTCTTATGGATTGAGTTGGATCTTTTTTAATTGATCTCTTTAGCTCTAAGTTGAAATGATGATCCCTCTTCCTGTCGTGACCTCCTGATTCAGTTTTCTTCTCTACGGTTCCCTCTTTCTTAAACTTATTCACTGTTTTCTTCATGGTGCTTGAATGGATTTTGAAGATGGAAGCCAGAGTATGAATGTTGGTACCATTACTGGAGGCCTGAATAATCTTTTTCTTCTAACCATTGTTCAGTTGGGAAGACATAGTGGGGCTAACACAAAATGATTTTAACCTGTTCTCTTTCTAGCTGAATATCTTGAAGGTTTTTTTCAGTGATTCTAATGACAAATGGTGTCAAGATGGCTAAATATCTTATCTGAAAACCTGAAAAAGAAGAAACTCAATTAGTTTAGTGTTTTTTAGATATTGAACATTTTGTGGGATGGACAATTATCCCATGCTGTTATGTGATTTGGACAATTTTGCTGTTACAACTGGTATGTGTGAAGATTGTTCTTATTCCACTGTCCATGTCCAGGGATATTTTATCTTGTCTGTACTGCCCAGCCCAGGGATTGAGCTTACAGTGGTTTGGTGTAATGGATAGCAGTTCGTAATGAGAAACTGGAGAGCCAAGTTCAAATTCCAGTCAGTTTCATTGCATTTATTTAGATGGATCCATAACTTTGAGAAAGGTATGGATCCATCTTAAATAGTGGTACTTGCATCTGGAAAAATATTTATTATTCTCAAAATGAAAGATTTTTAATGCAATAGCCACTTGTAAAAATAAAATATTCATATAATTCTAAATATATTTTAGCTTTAAATAAATCGCAAAGGGTTGATGATTCGCAAAAAAAAAACAAAAAAAACAACAAATCAATCAAACAATCAAACAATCACAAACTAACACTTTAATCCACTAGGTTATTGTCCAATGGCATTGTAATTGAGGTTTCAATTCCTGAGCCAGGTAGTGCTTACAGTGGAAACAGGGTGAGCAAGAAACTGTCAGTGCTAAATACGAACAAAATGAGATATCCCTAGATATGAACTGAAGAATGAGAGTAACCTAACCATTCTCAAACTGAAAGGTAATTATTTTAATTAAGACAAAAATATAATTATTTTAATAAGACATAAAGGTAATTATTGTAATACACACAAAAATGAAATTATTATAATAAGACAAAGGGTAATTATTTTAAAAGGACAAAAAAGGGAATTATTTTAATAAGACAAAATCTAACAATTTTCATGAGTTAATTAGTTTCCTAAAAGATAATTATTTTAATCAGACAAAAATATTATTAATTATTTTAATAAATCTAGAATTACTTAATTGAAGACAAAAAGCTATTCATCATAATAAGACTAAAAGTTATTCAGTATAAGACAAAAAGGTAATAGCTTTAATAAGAGAAAAAGATAATAATTTTTATAAGAACTTAATTAGTCTATGATAAAAAGGAATTATTCTAATAAGACAAAAAGGTTAATAAATTTAATGATACTAGAAATCAATTTGTCTAAGACAAAAAGGTAATTACTTTAATAAAACTAGAAATTAATTATTCTAATAAGAGAAAAATTAATAATTTTAATAAAAGAATAAGGTTATTATTCTGAGAAAAAAATTAATTATTTCAATATGAAAGTAATTATTCTAATAAAACTATGGAAATTATGCTAAGTCAAGAAGGTAATCATTCTAAAAAAGGCAGAAATGTAATCAATCTTATACAATAAAAAGGTAATTATTTTAACAAAAGAAGAAGGTAATTATTTAGCAAAACATGAAGGCAAGAGAAAAGGTAATTACTCTAAGAGGACATGAAGATAATTATTCAAAGACAGGTCGGTAATGATTCTAAACAATTATTCTAAGACAAGAAAATAATTTGGACTATTTACCACATCTTTTTTTTTATCACGACTTTTTAGCCATTCTGCCTACTGGTTTTCACAGGTGTATATCTGTATATTTAACCTACAAAGAACAACTGTTCTTGTTCCACTGTCCATGTCTAGGTATATCTCATCTAGTTCTTATTTCTAGCACTGCTAAGTTATTGTTTAGCCTTGTTTTCACTGAGTCCATTTACACACGGAACAGTCCAGAGATTGAACTCACAATTACTATCTCATCAAATTCATGAACCAACATTTATGTCTAGTAGAATTTCCTGTATGTTACCTGGGTACATATACACCTGATATAGGCCAGAGGACATAGAATCCAAAACATATGATAACAACAAAGATGAAGACAAGAGTCTGAATTCAAATACTGTAAATAATAACTCCTAATCCCAGAAATTCAGGCAGAAAAAAAAACATTCTTGTTAAATTTTTTTCTGAATAATTTAAAAAGATAAGTATCTGAAAGGTCAATAAATTTAAAGATTTTAAGTCACCAATTTAAAAGGTCAAAAATTGTAAGATGCAATGCAAACCACAAGAAAAATAATACACAATCATGAATTCTTAATGTAAACATTTTGCTGATAAAGTAAATTTAGTTGGTTACATAACAGTTGCAACTTAAAGAGGAATTTATATCACAGAATACAAAGGTTACTTTAGGTCTCTTTTCTTTTCTCAAATAGACATGTTGTTTTTATCTATTATGTCATAAACTATAAGACTCATACAAAATTTCAATTACTTAAATAAAACTGTCCAAAATCGGTCAATAAATGTAGAAAGGTAATCCTTAGCTAGGATCATCATTCATCAAACCACATGGACTGGTGCTACAAAATTGCAAACACAAAACTGTACCAAATAAGAGAAACACTATCTATTGAGGACTTTCAACAGCAGCAACAACTAAAATGGATGGCATAATGAAGATGTTGACATTCCACACTACTTTGAGCAAAAGGTTAGAAAGGAAGCCCACTGAATTCCCTCAAGATTACACAGATCAATGTATGCCTAATGAAGATGAAAAATAAATAGTGTAAATAACAATAAATCTTCATCCCAGAAATTCAGAAGGTAATCAATTCTAATAAAACAAAATGGAACTATTCTAAGAAAAAAATGGTAATTATTCTAATAAGAGAAGGATGTAATCATTCTAAGATCAGAGGTTGATCAGTCTAATAATACATGAAGGTGATTATTCCAAGACAAGAATGTAATAATTCTAAGAAGGTAATCATTCTAATATCACTAAAAGTTAAATATTTTAATAAGGCAAGAAGGTAATTGTACCAACACAGGAATGTAATCATTCTAATGAGATAAGCTAATGTAGTGCTAGATTGGCAGGTAGGTTTCATGATTTTACAAGTGAAATAGCTAAGTCCTATACTAATACTTTACACTTCTAGTTTACACTTTTATACATCTAGTTTGTGGAACTCTCATCCAATATCTTGCTTTCCAGTCAATTTTGATGTTCAAGAATTTAAATGCAGTGTTAATCATAATCTTTATTTTTAAGTTCTGCTCTTTTATTGTTTCTTTTTCTCATATTCTCTTACACTCAGTAATCTCTTCCATCTTAGTGGCTTTACTGCCTTGTTTGGGTTGAGATGCTTAAAAAAATGAGGTAATCATTCTAATGTGACAAGAAAGTAATCATTTATTTTTAATCTATGCAAAAGTTGCCATATTTAGATTGAAAAAATATTAAGATGCAGAGTGAGAAGATTGTGTTGCATCTTTCTTTTAAATAGAAATTCAGTCATTTAAAAGCCTGGGCTTGATCCCAAATCTCTCACAGGTGTTTGTTTTTTTATTGGTAGTAAAATAAATTCATTTCTTTCAAAGCTGAGTCTCAAAACTTGATAAAAAAAAATCTTCATATAATTTTTGTTTAGGTTTCTCTTGTGTCTGTTTAGACAAGTGTAACAGAAAAATAAAATGCAAAACTCATCTTTTAATCAAAATCTTTGGTCTTTTTATTTCTAAACTGGTACCGGAACAATACGAGATTATATTTTCTTACAAATCAGAAAAGAATCAAATCCATGAGATTCTTTTAAATCTATATCAAAATCAGACCAATTCCATTCAAAAAATAACCAAAAGCAATCTAACACCAGATAAATACAATTCTTGGAAGAAAGCAAAGAAGTTGAATTCTTGACTCATTTTCTTTGATGAACATTTTTATAGATTAAGAAAAAATGTTCCGAATATTTCCCAAGAATACAATTTGCCTAAACAGAATGAAAGAAATTTTTTTTAACCAAATAGAACACAAGAACTTGTGTATGTAATTGTTATAGAACAGTCATTATATGATGTGTGTATAGATATAGGCAATAATGGCATCCCAAATTTTCAGGAATTGGTTCTATAAAGACAGGTAATCTTTAGGAATCCATTATGCTTATTTTCTTTTCAATCTGAGAATAGAAACAAATCACTTCATAGTGTCAAAAAGAATTAAACCATTTTGATAATATAAAACATTTATTTATTAAGATATTTCGAGATTAAAATGTTGTTCTCATCATATTTCTGTTCAGAAGTATGATGCTTTTTGACTCTAATGTCATCAGCTGTGTCATGGTTTCTAAGCCACATTTGAACTGAATTGCTGCAGTCAGAAAGATGCAATGGAAGACCTATTAAATTTATGCCTAGATGACTTACCACATTTTTAACTTCAAGACAAATTCTTTTGTCAGAATAAATTATGTTCATCACAGAAAACTGACTTTCATCCTCTACAAAACTTACAGTAATCGTATTAATTATATTTTTAGCTATTATATATCGGCTATTAATATATAAGATTATTTTTGGATAATCCAAAAAATGGTTTGCTAAGCTTTTATAATTTTAAGAATCAGTTCATGCAAACTGGTGCAAACCAGTAGGATGCCATCAAGGATGGTTCAAACAAGTGGTTCCAACGATGTGTATTGTATTTTTTTCTGTTCTGCAACAATGAAAATTAGAATTGTCTTCCAAGGAGGGCAGTGAATAGCCTATAATTTTTTTTTTTAAGCATTACGCCCCGAGCAAGGCGTGAAGCCACTAGGATGCAGGGGGTTGCAGAAGATTTGGAGCGAGAGCAGATAGGAGTGATAGAGGAAAGGATGAGGAGAGGGATAGTGGATAGATCAAGGTAACTGGAGATGTCGATTGACATTACATTTGAATAGTTGGAGATTATAGCTCTCAGGGATACAGTAATAGGGAAGGGTGTTCTACAGGCGAGAGGTGTGAGGTATGAAGCTATTGGAGTAGAAGAGACGGCTACATTTAAAAGTTTCTACAGTGTAAGGGTGGGAGAGGGATGCCAGCCTCGTAGGGCACTTGAATTCATGGAGTCTGGGAACCAGTGAAAGCAGCTCATCGGAGCAATTACCATGAAAGTATTTGTAAAAAAGACAGAGAGACACAATGGCACATCTGTAAGAGAGCAACTGCAGACGAGATGCCAGATCAGGGCCAATTATATTACATATCCGCCTCTGGATCTTGTCAAGAACTCCGAGGTAAACAGAAGGTGCACCAGACCATATATGGCAGCAATACTCCATGCAAGGGCGAATGGTTGATTTGTATATTTGAAGTATTGATTCTGGGGAGAAAAATTTCCTGGTGCAGCACAGAGAGCCAACTTTCCTTGTGGTGGATGAAGCAATGGACTCAATGTATTTGTTCCATCTCAGGTCAGCAGTCAACATGAGACTGAGCAGACGCAGGGAGTTTCTCTCAGGAAGTTCACTATCAGACATTCTAATGGGGGGGCAGGGAAGGATCTCTATGGTGATTAATAGAGAGTAGTTTAGTTTTTGAGGCGTTAAAGTTGACCAGCCAATTCTTGTCCCAATTAACAACTGATTGTAGGTCCATTTCAAGACGACCGGCCAGGTTAGTTTTGTCAGCGACACTAGATTTGTTTTTGAGGCAGGAGTAAATTGTAGTGTCGTCTGCGTAGATGCCAACTTGGGAATCTATGGCGTCAGGAAGGTTGTTGATGAAAATAAGGAATAGAGTGGGGCCAAGAATGGATTTTCTGGGCAATATCTATAATTGTTTTGAATGCTCTCATGTTTGCTGGTCAAATGCTATGAAAGAAAATTAGAAGTATCCTTCAAGGAGGGCAGTGAGTAGTCAATTATTTTCTGGGCAATATCTATAACTCTTTGGAGGGCTCTTGCATCCACTGGTCAAGTGTCCTTGAAAGAGAATTAGAATTATCTTTCAAGAAGGGCAGCGAGCAGCCAATTATTTTCTGGGCTACCACTGGTTGCAGGTATGAGTGAGTCAGAATAAATCTGAAAATTTACACACAAATCATTAATGGTGGGAGTCTGCTTTCATGTTTTCATATTTATTGCTTTTCTTCCAAGCACTATAACTTTTTAGAACAGACTCCTGGGTGAAAGCTTCCCTGCACATTACAATCTTAACCTATTTAAGTCAAGAGTCAATTTTTATCTATCCTCCTTATCCTCATAATATTCACTACTTATCCCCTTACCTTTCATTCATATCACATCTCATTCATCATTACCATTTTAACAGTAACTGTGACTGATTCTTTGGTCTTGTATTTTTTCTTTCACGCATTTGCTGGTTCCCAGACGTCATGAGTTCCAGCGCCTTATGAGGCTGGCATCCTGCTCTCACCCCTTCACTGTCGAAACTCCTAAATGTAGCCGTCTCTTCTACTCTAATAGCTTCATGTCTTGCACCTCTCGCCTGTGGAACTCCCTTCCCTTTTCCTGTTTCCCTGTGAGCTATAATCTCTAGCTATTCAAGTGTAATGTCAATTGACATCTCCAGTTGCCTTGATCTATCCACTACCCTCATCCTTTCTTCTATCACTCCTATCTGATCTTGCTCTAGATTTTCTGTAACCCCTTGCATCCTAGTGGCTTCTCGCCTTGCTTGGGGTGAAATGCTTAAAAAAAAATAAATAAAAAAAATAATGTTCACTCTGTACAAAGCTCAAGGTAGAAGCTTACAGAGTAAGAGGTACAGTTTGTGAGGAAAATAATAATTAAACCTAGATTTGAATAGGTTAATATTATAGTGATCAGAGAAGCATACTCTTTAGAGTCGGCTCATGGGAAGAAGCTGCTCAAGAAGAACTTACATCTTGCCAATGGAATCCAAAGAGGATAAAGTTGGTTTGTTACAATGTGTGTATGTTGTGGGGGGGGGGAGTGTTAGTCATGAAGGTTAGAAGTGGTGGAACTAAAAATTGTAGTTTGCCTGAACACTTTCCATCAAAATAGCATTAGAACAGCGAGAGGTTTGCAATGTTCCATCTGTGGGAATTTGGTTGTTTGGTGGAAAAAGAACTCATCACCTGCAAAGACACTTTTGGATTCTATCAAGATTAAAAAAATATAAACCCACAATTTTAAGGTACCTAGTGATGCTCTAATTCACAAAATAAAACAGTCATTTAAGATGTACTTACTAAATGTTGCTGTATAGTATGAAGATGTTATGTATATTTGTTTGTTTTTTCTGATGTTCTGTGGATGATCTTCAAGAATAATCTTTTGTAGCATTTTTTGTTTCTTTAACTCTGGTCATCCTGTGAGACTGTTGTCTAATGTTATTGAAATTTTAGTTCAGATTAACAACCCTTTCAAATGGAATGCCAAGTAAAAAAATGAGCATGTTCAACTTTTTCTGTTTTTAATCAAGGTCACAATGCTGCCAAAGCTGCTCAAGACATTTGTGCTGTGTATGGAGATGACTTCATTACAGACAGAATGGCACAGAATGTTTCAAGGAGAAGATGTTTGACCTCACAGATTCTCTGTGTTCTAGCAGCAATGGACAAGTGCTGGAGTTTGTTTCTCTCACTCAATGCATGTGACACCAATGTACCTTACCCATTGAGTGAAAATGATTAGTGACAATAACACGAGAACTTGCCATCTTCTGAGTCCTATTCCCTAGGGGTCTGGCACAATTCCTCTTTAATCAGTGCATGCAATTGGTTCTTATCAAAAGATTCAAGAATGTGACCTCCATATTTGTTTCTACTGAAGGGAAAAAGAAAAGGTATCCTTGCAGAGTAGACAAACCCACAACATTAATTCTAAACACACCCTGGAGCATTTGTTGAGTTATGCTATCCATATAATTTAGTTCTGTTAATTGCAGGAAGCAAAACTGTCACAATTGTCACAGGCAGATAGATGTCCAAGAGATCTTGTCCTTCATCAGGAAAAGAAGTTAACTCAAATTAATGTCTTGATGGAGTTGAGAAACTCTAAGATTTGCAGATGTTTTGCCATTTCCAAAGAAACAATTTTTCTTTTTTTCCTTTTTTAATGTCACAACTTTTCAGGATAAAGACAAATATAACTTTCCAAAGATTCTTTTTTTATTATTGGTGAATTATCATGTATTCTTCAGAAAGATAGTTGAGTCATTTCCCACTACTTTCTCCATAGTATTGAATTCAGAGTTTTCCATTCCCTTAGACTAGTTGCTACTCAAGCTTAGAGAGGACAGTCTACTCTACTATTTAACTCCTTCTTAAATACCATGTCCGTTCATAATATTAGCTTTTATGGCTATTAACAATTCTTTTTTCTCTTATTACCTGTGCATGACCATGACTTCTTTGGAAAGATAGTTGAGTGGTTTCCTGTTGCCTTTTTAGTGATTAGCTACTTCAATAATTAAATGCATAAGGTTTCTTACAGGAAACATTTTGTAGTACATGTAATGGTGATGAAGAGTACAAGCCCAAAATAACTGACAAATTGATTTCCAATGCAAGATAACATTTTATTAGACAAATTAACAATAGGAAAATTTAAAACAAAAGTTTCTTTTGTTAGACATAAATTGTAGACACAACAAAATGTTCATTAATCATGGGAATCTACTTTGTTGGTGTGTTTTAAGGGTAAGCATTTACAACCATTTTAGCTTCAGCATGAAAAGTTCATGACACCAGTTTGGAAGAGAAAAAGCCCAGAAGAGAGAGAGAGAGTTACTTTAGAGTTCACATGTTTTTATATCTGAGAGCTGCTGCTACTATCTTTAAGGTTACTATAACTTCTCTACAGTTTTCCTTCTCTTATATTGATTACTAAGGCTGAAAAACCCAGAGTCCCCTTCTATTTCTGAGTTGGATTATGTTCAAATAATGCTGAAAACACCAGTTTTCATTCAATCACCAAAGTTAAGTTGTTAGTACTTAGATTGGAGTCATTAAATGGTAAAAAAGGAAACAAAACAACAGGAATCTAACAGATACCTCTTTTTTAAACAAATAAAAGGAATACAGATTTGATTCTTCATTAAGACTTTTGATTTCTAACCCTATAGACATTAATATCACTGTTTAAAAAAGAAAATTATGCAAACACATGTCCTCACTAATTATGATGTTTATATCAATAAGATACATACATACATACATACACACACACATATATTATAGCTGTTGATTCATTAAATCAGTATGACCATCACTGATAAGTTCTTGTGTGAATGACAATGACTTTTGAAAATGTAAAGGGACTTCTGAAGCTTATTGCCGATGTGGCACACTAATATGCTCTTTAAAGGGCTTGGCTTGTTTTGCAAACTGTTCAGTTTGCTCATGGGTTTTCATGTGATTAAAGGGATGTATTAACCCATTCTCCCCCAGTTATAGGTTAATTAGTAAGACTTCTATCACTAAACTATTATTATTCCAAAAATAATTTGTATACTCTAAAAAAATGTTTTCTGGTTTTAAATAACATGCAAAGGGTTGATAGGCCATAAAAAACAAATCAGTCAATCATTATTGAAGATTTGGCAAACTAAGTTATTTTGTATAGGGCCTGGCCTGTTGTGTAAAGTCTTTTCAGCTTGTTCATGGGTTTTCATGAGAGCTATAAAACTGTCGGATTATTCTTTTAAAGTTTTGTTCTCATTTAATATGACTACAAAAAAAAAAAAAAAATGGGGATTTCTTTGAGCTTCAAGTTAAAGCTGAGATGTTATTTTTTTTCTGAGGTAAAAAAGTTGAAATATTTGATTTTCATCTCAGGTTAAAATCATGAAAAATTCTATTAAGTTTTTAGCCAAGAAATTTTTTTTTTTTTTTCACTAAAAGTTCAAGTCATTTACCAAGTGAATATTTTTTTCTTTTGTCACATCTGAAGAATTTTCCACATGATATTTCTTTTGTTATTTGTTGATATTCTGAGAGATCAAAATGTCATGCATCTATACATGTATTAAATTCTACGTATTTCACTGGCAAGTTTATCTGGCCATTTCTTGTCACGTCTGACAAAATTCAATTAGGAAAAATTACAATTGATAATAATCAAGTAAGCAGCTAAAAGTCCATCCTGATGAGATAACCTGATTAGTCGCCATAATTATTATTCGTCATCAAATCTACTGAGAAAGACTGAAGAACTCCCATCAAATATAAACAAAGATGAAAGATCTGTTCTTTCTTGACATTATTCAAATTATGATAACATCTCACAGACTGGCCAGAGTTGACAGATGTCTTTCGCTATTCAAAATCAAATTTCATGGGAACAAATTAAGTACTGTTGGCGCCAATATCAGGGAATGGCTAAATAAGTGTCTGAAAGTGCTTGGGAAATAGACACTATTGGCATTTTTTATACTCCCTTACCACCACCAAATGGAAAAATTTAAGGACACAAGAAAAACTCAATAAAAAATACATAAAATTTTTCTTGTTTGTCATATTCAACAAAACTTTGACAGGAAGCTTGCTGCCTAAATATACATTATACAGAGTGCGATGGGTAAATTGTCGTCATTTTAGCACATTTTTTGGAAGAGCTGAATACTGGTGCACAGTATGTCACAAGGACCCCAAATGAATCTCCACAGGTTTTGAATTTAGAGTTGTCTGTTTGCCACCAAAGGCTACAGGATCTACTCTATACTGCTATTTGCCCATAGCTGGGGAGAAGAAAGGGATTCATACTTTTTGTGGAGTAAATAGCACGCCCTTGGTAACACAAATGAACTAGGCAAGATGCCTTAAATAAAGAACCCCATTTTGCATTTTTACATCCACATTAATTATTTTCACACACACAAATTTGTTTGGTTTTATGTAATTATTTTTTCTGTCACAACGCTGTCTACGAAATGTTTTTCTGTGCAAACTTTTACTTGCGTTAGTTTTACAGTGTGACTTCTTCTGCCCTACTTTTCCATACTTGTTCACTTTGAATTCTTAAAGGGACAGTTGTCTCTAAGATGTAACCTTTCACATCTTAAGCATGGATTAATTTTTCTTTTTCCACATTTTTTTTAGCTTGTATATATGCACATTCTTTTTCTTCAATTTCTTTGGTATCATGTCTCAGATTTAAGATTCTGTGACATTTGTCCAATATTTCTTGCAGAGTTAGTTTTTTATTTTGTTCAAGCTTTGTTAGAATTCTAGCATGTATTTCTGACATTTTTTTCGCTGTTAACTCTTGAACAAAAATGAACCCTTTAGACATATCTGGGGTCAGTTCATTTAATTTGAATCTTTCACACTCCTTATTAAAGATTTCAGCATATATGGCAAAATCTTTGTCTTTTTTTTCATCATTTTCAACAAGTATTGAATAACAAGCTTTTCTTGCTAAAATCACATATTTCAGCATTCAGTAATAGTCTAGTGTGAAAATTGAGTACAATGACTATTTTGGCATACTATGTGTGACCTTGTGTACATATCCTTTAATTTAATTTTAAGCAGATTCAAGAGTTTACTGTCAAAGTAAGAAACCAAAAAGTATGTAAATTTTGATAAAACTGAAGTAGATATTTTTTCAGATAAACATTAATAATTTAATTTTTTTTCTAACTTTCCCATGTGGTCAGATCTGGCACAAGGTCGAGTTTAATGTGGGGCATCTGAACCCGTAGGTTGGCCTGCAGTTAGAGATTTGTCTTCAGCTGGGCTGGTTAAATTCTCTGTCTCTGGGCAGAGAACATCCTCAGACAGGGCTATGTCAAAGGGCAGTCTCTTGTCTTGGGAAACACCTATCCGACCCTGGGGTCTATGGGGAATTTTTGACCGAGCATAAGAGCTCTGATACCCCACATTAAATTCAGCCTTTGTGCCACATCTGACTGTGTGGGGTAGTTGGAAAAAAAAATTGGGAACAGTGATCTAAATTGTTTTACTGAGGATGTGACTGTTCGCAGCTCCTGTCGAACTGTCTTGGGCAGAGAGGAACCTGGACAAGGCTGGGCTGAAGGTCTCGTTCAGGGAGGTAGACAGACCCAAACCCATTTATGTGGGTTCTACAGGGATTTTTTGGCTGAGCCTACAGGCTCGGATGACCCATGTTAAACTCAGCCTTGTGCCACATATATCCCTTGTCAGGGGGCTGTTAAATATTAACATTAATAATTTAAAGAAAGAAAAAAAAACTTGCCTACTGTGAAGAGAGAGGCAAGAAAACTAAGAAGGTATAGTGGGAGGGACTAAATATGTGGTAGTAGCAACCACAGCCAGAAAACATGGAGGAATTGTTACTATATACTACTGTTTAACCGAGAGCCACTCAAAGTAGAGTGTTACTGAATAAGATAAAAGAAGAGAATAAGGGGTGTATATTATGAGGATATGTAGGAAAAATAACTGTTGACTCTAGACTTCAAGGGGTTAAGATTGCAATGATTGGGGAAGGATCTTTTTGGAAGTCTGTTCCACAATACCACTGTTCTCCGGAAGAATCTCTCTGAATGTAAATTCTTTCTTTTTTTTTTTTTAATCATTTCATCCCAAGCAAGGTGGGAATTCCACTAGTACACAGGGTGTTACAGAGAGTGAAGGAGAGGAAAAAGGTTGGGTATAGAGGGAGCCAAGGAAAGGGGAATGGGGTTCAAGAAGATAGAAGATAGCAGCTGACATTGCATTTCAGTTTTTGAAGATTGTAGTTATCAGCAAAGCAAGGAAATGGAAGGAAGTTCCACAGGCAGGAATACAAAAAAGAAACTGTTGTAGTAGAAGTGGCGCTTATATTTAACTATTTCAACAGTAAAAGGGTGTGACTAGATGCCAATCTAGTTGCATGTTTGAACACGAGTAGCCAGGGCACCAAGGAAAACAGCTTGTCAGAGCAGTAGCTATGAAAATATTTGTAGAAAAGACAGAGGGAAGCCATGTCATCTTGGTGAGAATGTTACTGTAGTTGAGATGCCAAGTCAGAATCTTTCTTTGGAGTTTGTCAAGAACCTTGAGATAAATATTAGGAGCACCTGACCAGATATGGCAGCAGTATTCAATGCACAGGCAAATGGTAGATTTGTAAATATGAAAGAAAGAATGACAAGAAAAACCTTCACAGTCACCCAGCTTTCCTTGCAGTAGCTGCAGCTATTGATTTGAGGTAGGCATTCCACTTCAAGTCAGTTGAGAATGTGAGGCCAAGAACATGCAGTGTGTTGCTCTCCATGAGTCTAGCATCAGCCATGCTGATGGTGGGCAGGAAAGTTTTTCTATAGTGGTTAAATGAGAGTAGTTTAATTTTGGAGGCATTAAAATTTTCAGGCCATTTCCTACCCCATACTGATTGGAGGTCCTTTTTAAGAGCAGTGGCCAAATTGTCTTTGTTGGCTCTGATAGATTTGCTATTGAGACAGGAGTAAATGGTAGTATCATCAGCATAAATGTCTACTTGTGAACTGATGACATCAAGGAGATCATTGATAAAGAACAGAAACTGTGTAGGATCCGGGATAGAGCCTTGGGGAACACCCGTGTTTGTGTAAAAGGATTTGGAAGCAAGCCTGTTCAAAATGACCTTCATTTCATGATTTGATAGGAATGACTGGATTAAATCAAACACACACCCAGTAATATAGAAGGCCTGGAGCTTATGTAGAAGACCAGCATGCCAAACCATGTCAAATGCCTTTAAGATATCTAGAGCCACATCTTGAGCTTCACCGTTATTAGCAAGAGCTTGATATACATATTATTAATGGCTGTCACCATATTAGTGGTAGATCTGTCAAAATAGAAGCCATATTGTTTGTCAGTGAGAGATAAGATGATTAACCATGTCAGCATTGATTAAAATCTTGAAGACTTTGCTGAAAATTGGTAGGCGACTAATAGGGTGATAGAGGGGTCAGAGTTCTTAAAAATAGGAACTACAGAGGAGAATTTCAAACAAGCAGGAAAGCAGGATATTATGCAGCAATATTTGTAGAGTTTGGAGAGAACTGGCACCAGCTTGGGATCACATTCTTACCAGTGGCATATGAAGAGAATGAGGATCATTTGATTCTGTGAGTGTGGCATGGCAGGTTTTAGGCATAAAGGTCTGAACTGGTGAAACTAAGGATTGTAACTCATCTGAACATTTTCCATGGAAGTGAGAGAATGCTTTATCTGTGGGACAGGGGATATAGGATTGTGATGGTTAGAAAGTGAAGGTTGGACAGCACTAGTGAAGATATGGCACCAATATACAATTTATTTTCTGATCTGACTTTTGCAAAGAGCACAGCAGGAGGAGTCAGGTACTTTCTGGTGCAGTACAAGGAACTGACCATTTTTCCTGCATCTTTAGCAAAGGATCATATATATGAGTTTCATTTGAGATTTGGTGTGAACTTGATTCTCAATAGATGTTTCAGGCAAGGAGCCTCATTTAGCATACATTGTTTTTTTTTGTTTTTGTTAAGAAAACAAGATAACAATTTTTCATTGCATTTTAATATTTAAAGATCAAAATTGGCTGGAAAGCAAAAAGCCCGAGGGAAGTTCCACAAACGAGAAGTGTGAGAAAAGAAACTGTTACATTAAAATTTATGCTACATCTATCCAGCTCAACTGTGAATTGATGAGATCTCAACACCAGTCTAATACTGTGCTTAAATTCAAAAAGTCTATGTACCATAGTGAAGAGCTCATCTGAACAATTACCATGAAATCATTTATAGAAAAGACACAGAGGCAACCTTATGGTGGTGGGAAAGTGACTGAAGCTGAGATGCCAAATCAGGACCAATAATATCCATGGTTCTTCTTTGGAATAGCAGGGACACTGGACTGTATGTGGCAGCAATATTCTAAGCATGGTAGACTTATTGGTATGCAAGATAGATTTGGGAGAGAAAATTGTTTTATATGTCTCAGTCTTTCTTAGCATCTGACCTAGCAATGTATTCAATATAGTCTTTCCATTTCATGTCAGCTGAGAATTTTTTTAATCAGATTCACCCCAAGCAAGGCGGTAAAGCCACTATGACACAAGGGGGTTACTGAGTGTGAAAGAATTAGAAAATAAAATCATTATTAAGGAGCAAGAACAACAGAAGACTAATCAGGAAGACAGTAGATAATGATTGACATTGCATTTAAATTTTTGAAGATCAAAGTTGGCTGGAAAGCATGGAGCTGGAACAGAGTGAGAAAATAAATTGTTAGTAGTAAACTGATGTTTACATCTAGTCATTTCAACTCTAAATTGATGAGACCTTGTCACTAATCTACTATTGTGCTTAAATTTATAAAGTTTAGGTACCATAGTAAAGAGAAGACTAGAGAAAGTTCAGCATTTTTTTTAGTGATGATGGAATGTTACTAGCTTGGTTCTGGAGGTATTGTGTTATGAAAGAAATATGTAATTATATGAAAATAGGAAGCAAATTTGATGAAAATATTTCACCAGTTTTCATTTTTCTCATCAAGCAAGAATAAAGATGGAGAGAATAAACGACACAATTATGATTATTATTCTGCCTTAAAAACAAATTTTTATCCCTGAGATAATGTTTTGCCGCTGTCTATATTGACTTTCTTCTTATTGAATTTAAGGGAAGAATCTTATTTACTGATAAGCAATTTAAATTCAGTCTATCATAATTTGGTTTTTGTAAACCTTCAGAAAATATTTGAAAAACAATATTGCTTTGAGGCAATATTTTACACAAAATAACTGGAATATTATTTACTAGAAATTATATAGACACGGATAAGAGCAAAAATATTTGCAGGCTGAATATTATGTGGCTGAGTCATAAGTAATTTCCATTTTGGGTAATCAATTGTAATCATGAATATAACTAACAAACCATTCCTTAAATATCGCACAAGAGAAGGGGAGGCAAAGCAGAGAGTAAAGTAATATTTATTCTCTGCTTCTTGCCTTCAACATGCCTTCTGAGTGTTGATTTCTCCAATCCTTCTTTCTTCATCCTGAGTCTCCCAGATTTCAGCTATCTCTTTCTAATAATTATTATTGACAATTTCTTTGTGGTTTCTGTTGTCTTTAAAAATTCTTCATTCCAGCTGGTACTTTGGTCAAAGAAACAAGTACAAATAAATAATATTTATAAATCTACCATTGCTTTGGATATTCCTGCCACATCTGGTCTAGTTCTTCCTGCTATATATTTAGAGATTCTTGATAAAATCCAAAGAAGAATCTATCTATAAGTCTACCATTCATCCTTGCTTTGAATATTGCTGCCACATCTGGTCTAGTTCTCCTGCTATATATTTCGAGATTCTTGATAAAAGGAATATGGCTCAAGTAAATAGATGAGATTATTTTTTTTTAGGTTTTTACAATTAATAAGAATATACAAAATCCATTGCTAGGTCTGCTGCCATGGAAGTTTGTTCACTGTATCATGCTAGACAATTTTTTTCTATCTGAATCTAATAATCATTATCGACAATTTTTCTCTACTGAATCTAACTGACATGTCTATGAGTCTACCATTCATCAATGCTTTGAATATTGCTGCCACATCTGGTCTTGGGTTCCTGCTATATATATATATATATATATATATATATATATATATAGAGAGAGAGAGAGAGAGAGAGAGAGAGATTCTTGATAAAATCCAAAGAAGAATCTATCTATAAGTTTACCATTCATTCTTGCTTTGAATATTGCTGCCACATCTGATCTGGTGCTCCTGCTATATATATTTAGAGATTCTTGATAAAATACAATGAAGAATCTGCAATATTATTGGTCCTGACCTAGCATCTCAACTTCAGTCACTTTCCAATTGCTGTAATATAGCTCCCCTGTAAATATTTTCATGGTAATTGTTCTGATAAACATTCCTCTATGGTACCTAGACTTTATGAATTTAAGTGTAGTACTAGATTTTGTATGTTTCACCTTTCTGGGCTAACATTTTCCTCTGATATGAAGTGGAAAGACTATATTGAATCAATTGCTAGATCAGCTGTTAGGAAATTTTTCTCTCCAGAATCTAACTTACATATTTATAAGTCTATCATTTGTCCATGCATTGAATATTGCTGCCACATATGGCATGGTGGTCCTGCTATGTATTTAGAAATTCTTGATAAAATACAAAGAAGAATCTGCAATATTATTGGCCCTGACCTAGTATCTCAGCTTCAGTCACTTTCCCACTACCATAATGTCCCTTCCCTGTGTCTTTTCTATAAATTCTTTCATGGTAATTGATCTCATGAACTGGGGATGACCCATGCCCTCTATGCCTATATGAAAAACTACACATTATCAAGTTTCTAAAAAACAAAAATTTATTAAATCAAAGAAATCAAATAACGGTCTTTTGAAGACACCAACAAATATTTGCCTTAAATAATTAGCATTATTTTATAAATGGATAAAAAAATAATAATAATAATTTTCACAATATCATATAAAAATTACAAAATAACATATAAAATCTATTAAAAAATTCAATTAAAAAAATAGGTTTAAAAATACAATTCAATCATAATCTTAGCACCCCTTTAAGAAATCATCAACAAAAAAAAATAAATAAACACCAAAAAGGACCGTAACTACAACATCAATCAGTTAGAGTTTTGGCAGATAGTAATAAAAAACAACAGAGCCTGATAAAATTAGCCATTGTAGCCAGATAAAAAAAAAAAAACAAGCCAACCTTACATGACTCGAAAAACTTGACATATAACAAACAGCCCTATTTCATCAAAGCAGAGAGACCTTCAAAATGAAAAACTAACACCAGATTACACTTCTATTTCAAAATTATAAATGAGTAAAACATTTTGTTGCTTAGTTATTCCAAATATCATTTGAGGATGAAACAGTCATCTAACAGTTAAGGTTTAATATTGAAATTAAACTTGAATATGGATGACCAGTTTCGAAACAGTAATTTTTGTGTCGCGATGGAATCATATTTTGAAAAATAATTACAATTTAGGCTTTACTTCTGTATTGAGCAGTGTTTTCTAAAAATAAAAACAAAAATGCTAAAGAACTTAGGATCATCAATCTAACAGTTCTTTCCTATTATATCAAGATATACACTTACGCACTTATATATATATATATATATATATATATATGTGTATAAACATATATATATATATATACACACACACATACACATATATATATATACATATATATAAACATACATGTATAAACACATATATATATATATATATATATATATATATATATATATATACATATATATATATATATATATATATATATATATAGTCAAATCCATTCTTGGTGCCTTGACTGCATGAATTGAAGCCTGCAACTAGATTGGCAACTAGGTCTTACCACTTTACTGTTGAACTAGCTAAATACAACCATATGTTCTATTCTAATAGTTTCTTTACTTGCATTTCTTGCTTGTGGAACTCCCTTCTGGTTTCTTGCTTCCTTGCAACCTACAATCTTCAAAAATTTAAATGTAACAACAATTTCATTTCCTGTTTTCCAGAACCCTATTCTTTTATTGTCCTTTCTCCTCACTAAAGTCATTTCACTCTTTTTCAGTCCTAGTTAACTCTTTGTGTCTTAATGGCATTATTGCTTTGCTTGGGGTGAAATGATTAAAAAACAAAAAAAAACCTATTATTCTTTCAATAACATTCCAAAGAGCCAATTAATAAGAAGTTATTTTTATAAATCATAAGAAAATGAAATTTTTGGGACATTTAAAAAAGAAAGAAGGCATGGAGAATTTAACATCCGCAGGTCATAGATGGAAAGAGAAGCAGAGAAAAACATCAAGAAATCTACTTAACAAGTTTAAACAAATTGATGGGAGGAACAAGTAAGGTATGACAATGAGAGATTGTCAAAGAGAAAGTATTGGTAAGAGTAACAAAAGGCAGGAGGCTGTGGAGAGACATTATTGCCCACATTCTGAACCATCATACCAGAGAGAGAGAGAGAGAGAGAGAGAGAGAGAAAATTATTAATCTTTCATTGTTAACTGTATTGAAAAATGGTTAATTTGTATACAAGGAATTACTTAGATCTCTTGACCTTCAAATTGTACCACTTAAACCAAACAAGCACGTATTCCAATCTTTACAAACAATTGAAAACAAATTCTTCAAAACTTAATTAGGCCAAAACAAATTCTGCTTTCCTTAAGCTAAATTTTGGATATCAATATTTTGTCAGTTTTGCTGTGTCTGGCACAAGGTCAGTTGAAGGTAATGGGAACAGTGGTTGTGTTAAAGTAGTTTCAATCTACTTGGGCTTGATCACCTATTGCAGTATTTCTCAACCTTTTTATACAACAACACACCTAAGAGCAAATGAAAATTTCATAGCACACTTAGCAAAATTTTTAAAGGGTATACGTTTAAATGTTATGAAATAAAACCATAAATTTTGAATTAAACAAAGAATGTTGTATACTATCAGAATATTGTTATTATTATAAATAAAAATGAAATATAAAATAATAATAATGAAAATTATAAATAAAATAAAATAAAATTTAAACTTCACTTAAAATAAATAAAAAAATAAAAATAATAAAATTACTTCCAGCATGCAACAGGGACTGTTCCTTCTGGAAGTACAGACATCCCACCAAAAGATGTGAGATTCAATCTCTTCATCCAAGAACCATCAGGAGGACAACACGTATATAAATTCTCTCTGTGATTGGACTTGTGATATTATGGAGTGACTTA
Source organism: Acanthosepion pharaonis (assembly GCA_903632075.3). Taxonomy (NCBI): domain Eukaryota; kingdom Metazoa; phylum Mollusca; class Cephalopoda; order Sepiida; family Sepiidae; genus Acanthosepion; species Acanthosepion pharaonis. Next base: position 1,857,999 of record CAHIKZ030000064.1, on the reverse strand, counting down.
CTCCCTTTTATAACAGGAACATTATCACAATTATCACAATTGTAATCAAAAACATGCACACAAATACATAAATAAAACTGTATGAAATTACCATACAATTTATCATGTTTTTTTCTTATTGTTATTGTATATGTTTCTTTGTACTGTTTTTACTTGTGAACACAAGCACAAATTTGTGACTCCTATGGTGTGAGTAAATACCCCACATAACAATTATATAAAAAAAGTTAATATTCATTTATTCAAATACAGGAAAAATTTTAAGTTTAATTAAAAAATAAAAATACTTTTAAAAAAAATGAATATTAAAACAAAGTATTTAAAATAGCTTAATCAAAAAATAGTGAAAAGAATTATTTAAAAAAAAGTTTAATACTTATTCATTTATTCAAATACTAACCATTACTATTTCCCCAATATTTGTGGAAGTAGTAACAGTAACAATATTTCATAGTACACTTAAGAGGGTCATGAAGCATATGAGTGCACCCTGGTATGGCAATTGAGAATCACTGCTCTAGTGTTTTTAGGAAATATATATAATGATAGTGGATTTTCATTTTAAAGCAACAAAAGAAAAAAACCTGAAAATGTGTTTCTAATTATCTGTTACAATTTCAGAGCCGAAGCACTTTGAACCCTGGTAAAAGACACTCGAGGTCTTTGAAATATTTGCATTTAGTGAATAAGAGCAATGGTGAAATTAGCCATTTCCCTATAAGGAAACATTTGACATTCATTAAGTGAACAATTACAGCTACTATTGATTGAAATTAATAAAATCTTTTTCTTAAAATAGTTTTCCACAAAATTAGACTTTTCAAGCCCACTAAGTGTTATAACTCTTTCTAGTACTGATGTGAATTTCCTTTCGAGTTTTTTTGTTTTCAGTACTGTTTAAAGGAGGTACAGTGGAGTAATGGGCAGTGGCTCGGATTGAGGAATCAGAGAGCCAGGTTCAAATTCCAGTTGAGTTCATTATATTCACTTATGTGTTAATACCCTTAGGAAAACTATGAATCAATCCCTTTTCACCCCAGCTTTGGGTAAATAGCAGGGTCCTATAGCCTTGGTCAGTGACTAGTCTAGGAGAAGGAAAACTCATAATTCAAACCAGTCAGGAGAGGGTTGGGCATAATAAAATACCCTTTTTACTGCAGCTGCAGTTCATGTGGTGTCCCTACTATCCTAAAGGGTTCTATAGCCTTGGATGGCAACCAATGTAGGAGAAGGAAAAACTCTGAATTCAAAACCAACTGAGAGAGTGTTGAACTCCATCAGGCTATCTTGCTCAGGTAATCCCATTGTTACTGTAGCTACAGTTCATGTGGTATCTCTACTACCTTGAAGAGCACTATAGCCTTGGGTGGCAATTGGTCCAAGAGAAGGAAAAATTCTGAATTCAAAACCAAACTGGAGAGGGGTGGGCTCCATCCATATATCTTGCCCAAGAAACACCAGTGTTACTGCAGCTCCAGCACATATAAAGCCCCTACGACCCTTATAGGGTCTCATGATTGTGATGACTGTGGAAAGCCAACATCTTGATTATATAATTATTTACCTGTTGCTACTGTACTGTTGGAAGTGTTTATAGTGATGAGGTTTTGTTATTTGTTAAAGTTCTTTATTTTTGTAGCACGTGTATGTAAAGTGTGATGAAGGATTGTCATTTTTAAGACACAAAGAATTCGTTCACTTGATGGCATTTTTAGTCATTGATCTAAGATATTGGTAATTGTAATGGCAATATTAACCATTTCCCTACAAGGAAACATTTGAACAATCAATACTGCTTTAGGTTGAAATTTATAAAATCTTTTGCTTAAAACAAGGTTCGCATATCTAGTAGCTGCTACTTCTCTTTCTAGTATTGATGGGGGTTTCCTTCCTAACCTTTTATTTCTAGTAGTGTGGAACATCAAAATCTTGTTTCTCTTATTTGATACAGTTCTTTTTTTTGTGAATCTGTAGCACCAGTCTAGAATGTTCAAGGAAGAATGATCTTTGCCCAGACCCTCAAGTTTCACTCACACAAATCAATTTTTAACCATTGATCTTATAAAGTGGTTGGATAAAGCTGTTATTTTATATATTTCTGTGTTTGGCACCAAACATGACATCCATATGAAAGTCTCGATCTGATGAGTTTATTTCAAAACATGACTTGAGTTTTCAGGTAATTTTATTTTTTGTAGCACTTTGTGTTGTTGAGTAAAACTACCTTTGGTGTAGCCTATTCTAGGCTTAATTTCCTTTCCTCCTAGACTAAATTTGTTATAACAGAACCATACACCAAAGTAAAATTGAAGTGTTTAGTATTTAATAATTCCACTTTCAGAAATTTTATGATGGTTTTATTAGATAATAGACATTTTTGAATGGGTTGGATGCCATAAATGACATCCATATGAAAGTCTAGATCTGATGAGTTTATTTAAGAACATGACTTAAGTTTCCTGGTTAGTATTTTTATAGCATCTTACTGCCCTGGATAAAAGTTCCCCTAGCATAATCTATCTTGTGTTCAACTTGTCTACCCTCTAAATATATTATAACTGATATATATATTGAAGTATTTAAAGTGTTTTGAATTTATCAATTCAATGTTCCAGATTTTTATGATAAATTCAGTGTAGTTACCAACACTATTCTCATTCCAATTCCAGATCATTTTTTTTTCAATCCATATAAAGTCAAACAATCACTCAAAGTAAAGCCTTACTAAATGAAGTTGTAAGGTTGTAAAGGGAGGAGGAGGAAGAGGAAAAGGTGTTCAAAGTAATGGGCCTCCTTGGGAGAACATCCATTCATCATAACAAGAAAAGATTCTGTACTAGCCATTCAAAAAATTACTGTAATTTGCTTATGGTCAGGTGAATATTGGACATGTAATAGGACATCCCAGCCATGTTGTACCAGTTTTGTTTGTAAATCTGAAATTCACCTTTGACCAGCACCTGGTTAGGTTACAAATTCCACTTCTTGGTTACTTATGATGACTGGATGCTGAAAAAGTGTCATAATCAAAAAGTGACACTTGTCAAAAAATCATGGCCAATGAAAAACAGGTGAAGGAATCAGTTTTATTCATGGGATATAATTAAAAAATAATTAAAAACGTTGGAATTGTATAAAAATTAATGTAGGAATTATTTTAATAAAAAAGATATTAAAATTGTATAAAAACTAAAACTATTTTGGGATGAATTAATATTAATATAAAATTCATATATTCATTAATATAAAAATTATTTAGTGTAAAAACTGATTAGAATGTTACTAACACAGTTTCCTTTTCAAAGAAACCATCAAAATAAAGCCAAATATATTATAACATGAATGAAAAGTGATGTGTGAAGATTTGAAAAAACAAAAAAGGCTTCAAATTGATGTTAAAAAAAACCCTGCCAAAATGGGGCCAAATAGTTTAAACATTCTGTGTCAATGTTTTACAGGATAGGCTTGGCTCTGACATTTAAAAACAGCCAAATTTGAATTGGGAATGGGCATGATTTGATTATATAGACTTTTGAGTTTTTAACATCCAATGAGGATAAAAAGTATATACTCCCTAAGGAGTTGTTTTTGGGTCATTTACATATCACTACACCACTCTTATATAGCAGACACATGGATGGGCCCCAAAAAACAACTATTAAGCCCAATTAGCATAGCTAGTGTGTAGAGACTATACAAGTGCTGTAAGGAAAGGAGCAGAACAGGACATGTAAGATTAATGACCACTGCTGAGAAAATATGAAGGAAATTTCATTTCATTTCAGCAGAAATTTTGTGAAGTCAGATGGAAATAGATTACACTTGGGCAAAAGGTTGTCATCAGGCAGAAACAATTCTATTCCATGAATTATTTAGACTAGCATCTTCATCTTTGTTATTCTGATTGCTAAAATTTGTAGATGTATGTTTGGCCTTTTCTATGTGCACATTAGTGAATTCCTAGATGAAAAGGCTTTAGGATAAAGTAATGTCCTATAAGCTCAGTTTAAAAAATAAAACGTGTTCTATAAGGCTAACGTTTAAATAACAGACTTACCCTTCCCTGATTGGATGTTTCTTGACACATCGACCACCCATTGCACTCACAACACAAATTTGATGTTTGGCACAGCCATGGGGACATCCTGTCAAAGAAATTGAAATGTTAATTTTTAGCAATTAAAATGGAAATAATATTTGAAAAATCTGAAAAGAGGAAAAAGACATAACATTATTTAAAAGATAAACATTTTTTTTTAATCATTTCACCCCATGCAAGGCAGTAAAGCCACAAAGATACAAGGGGTTACTGAGTGTGAAAGAATAAGAAGAAAGAAACATTATTAAGGGGCAAGAACAATTGACATTGCATTTAAACTGTTGACGATCAAAGCTGGCTGGAAAGCATGAAGTTGGAAGAGAGTTTCACAAGTGAGAAGTGTGAGAAAAGAAACTGTTAGCATAGAATTTATGGTTACATCTAGTCAATTCAACTGTGAATTGATGAGACTTTATAGCTAATCTAATCAATCAGTTAAGTCCCATACATGATACATGTTTGAGTGATCATGTCTCTTTTGATACAAGGCAGATGATTTTTCCCTGAGTAGGTTGCTATTTCTTTTTGCAGTAGATTGCCAGCCAAAGCTATAGAGCTCAGTTTGTCCTGATATTCAATCCAAAGCTGGGGGAGAAGAGATGGATTAATTACCTTCCCCAAGGGTATTTGTGCATAAATGAATGTAATAGACTCAACTGGAAATTGAACTCAGTTCTCTGATTTCTCATTCTGAGTCAATATCCATTACATCACAACACACACTTGTCAATCTAGTACTGCTCTTAAATTCATAAAGTCTACATACTATAGACCAAATTTCATGAGAACAATTATGATGAAATTATTTAGAGAAAAGACACAGAGAAGCTACATTATGGTGGTGGGAAAACGACTGAAGCTGAGATGCCAGGTCATGGCGAATAATATTGCCGATTCTTCTTTGGATTTTATCAAGAATCTCTAAATATACAACAATATTCTAAACAGGGATGAATCGTAGACTTATAAATATTTAAGATAGATACAGGGGTGAAAAATTGTCTAGCATGGTACAGTGAACCAACTTTCTTTGTAGCAGACCAAGAAATAGATTCATTTTGTATATTCTTATTAAATGCAAACACCTAAGAAAAATAACCATATCTATTTACTTGAGCCATATTTATTTCCAAGTTATGAAGTTAAGCTATGTTGAACCTGGACAGTACCTAGATGGGTGACCACTGGCAAATATCAGGTGCTGTAAGCTTGGGTGTACAGGTGGTGTAATAAATAAAGGCTCAGAATGAGAAATCAAAGAGCCAAGTTCTAATTTTAGTTGGGTTTGTTACACTTATGTGTAAATGCCATTGGGAAAGGCATGAATCTATCTCTTTGCATCCCAGCTATGGGTTAAAAAGTAAGACTTGTATCAAGAAATCATTATTATCGCCTAAACATTCTAACAATCCAATATTTGGCTTTAAATAATCTCAAAAATGTTTCATAAGCCATAAAAATCAGATCAATCGTGTAATTTGAGGCCTTAAACAAGTAAAATTTATGTCTGTCTATATTTCTGAGATGAGGTATTATGTACATTATTTACATTATTCGGACTATTGTCCTCATCTTTGTCACCATATTTATCACAACATTTCGGCCGTTGTATGCTCCGGCCTTCTTCAGGTGGTTGGAATTTCGAACTGAACCCTTTATTTCGCTCACTGGGGTAGACTGTTCTAGTTCCATGTGCCATGTTTGATGGATGTCAGTTATCTCCTGCAAATTTCCCTCTGAAAGTTCTCCACTGCCTTAACCAGGTATTGAACTTACACTCTTTGGATCCTGTCACTGGATCTAACCAACGCCTTTATCCACTGTGCCATGTGTCCTTGAGGACATCTGGGTCTGGAAGATAACTGATAACTGACATCCATCAAACATGGCACGTGGAACTAGAACAGTCTACCCCAGTGAGCAAAATAAAGGGTTCAGTTCGAAATTCCAACCACCTGAAGAAGGCCGGAGCGTACAACGGCCGAAACGTTGTGATAAATATGGCGACAAAGATGAGGACAATAGTCCAAATAATGTAAATAATGTAAAATTCATGCATTGTTTATTTCTGGGATTGAGGGCAGGTAAATGAAATACAAAAAGCCAAACACTGAAAAAGAGAGAAGAACATATGGATCAGTTTATTCCAATTAAATATAAGACCTAAATAAAACAATCATGTTTATTTAGTTGTGTCATATCTCTGTATATATCTTTTTTCCCAAGCAAAGCAGTAAAGCCACTGAGATACAAGGGGTTACTGGTGTTTGGTTTGGTTAATTTTTTGTTTTACGGCATATCAACCTCAATGGGTTATTTAATGCCGACAACATTTTTAGGATAGATTCGTATGAATAGAATATGTATTCTTTGGTTTAGATTGGTTTGGTTTATTTTGTTTTACGGCATATCAACCTCAATGGGTTATTTAATGCCGACAACATTTTTAGGATAGATTCATATGAATAGAATATGTATTCTTTGGTTTAGATTGGTTTGGTTTATTTTGTTTTACGGCATATCAACCTCAATGGGTTATTTAATAGTGACAAAATTTTTTATTGCTGGTAATATTTTGTTTTATCAAAAATCTGTTTCTGGTAATATCTTTCCTTCAAAATTATATTGCTGGTAATAATTTGTTTCAAAAAAGTATTGCTGGTAATAGTTAACTATTTGCCCATAGCTGGGACCCTAACAGGTGCTACTATCCCAGGTCAGGGTGGACCTGGGAACACCAACAATTAAGAGGTGGTTCCACGCTCCTCAAAACCTCCTGATCAGAGGCCTTGCTGCTGGACGTAGTTTAACGTCTTACTCATCTGTAAATTGATGGGACCTTGACCCCAATCTAATACTATGTTTATGTTTAAAAACAAAATTCATAGCAAAGAGTGATATTTATTTGTAATTATTTACAAAATGTGGCACAAGGCCAAAATGAGAATGGGGAAAAAGCCAGTCTTTATTTGTCTTAACTTTAAATTTAGCTAGTCACAACCACTGACCCATACATACCACAATGTTCCTAACAACAAAACAACGCATTCTTACTTACTTTTCTTATTACATCCACAAAACTATTTACAAGAAACCAAATAAATAATTTTAGTAATACCCCCCCCAATCCTTAAATGTAGCAGAAACATTAGTTTACTGGACAAAATCTAAGCAGGACTTTAATAATATATACATATCAAAGAGCTTATCTGAATAAATACCATGAAAGTATTTATAGAAAAGGCACAGGGAAGCAACTTTATACTGGTGGAGAAGAGACTGAAGCCAAGACATCAGATCAGGAACATTGCTGATTCTGCTTTGGATTTTAGCAAGTATATTTACATTAGTCAGCCTACTCAGACTATTTAATCTCCATTCCCAGGCTTTACCAATTAGTTATATCAACAAGCAAAAAGGCATATAAGAAAAACAGATCATTGGGTAGCTGCTTTTTTTTTTTCATACTCAGAAATAAGAAACATCAAGAAGTGGTATGACATTTATATATATCTGTTTTATTTTTTTTTATTTCTCAGTGCAGTGAAGATGTCGAGAAAAGAAGAATGACTTAAAAATATATTTTACCTACTTTTAATGCGTGCTTAGGAAAGTAAGTAAAAGCAAACTTTGCTTGCATGCTTGGATTATTATACCATAGCAGTAGTAATTTTTGGCTGCTTTACTTTGTAGACTCACTTTATAGTGAACACATTATTAGAACATATTCTGTTATCTTATCAGTTTCAAACAAAGTAAAAACCTCTTTTTATTGAAAGCTAGCTAAAAGTCACACTCTGTGCAGACTTTTCAGCTAGCTCCTGTCAAGGTCTAATTACACCTCTGGATGAAAGCTAAAGGGACCTCTGGTCCAACTTCGAAAACAGCAATGATAATTTTGAAGAAATAACTTTGAATTCCTCAATTCACTCCATGGAACATCAAAACCTCACTTTATGTCTGATTCTTGGTATAAGTCCAATTCTGGGCAAAAGACCAATTTGAGCTGAAAGTCTAATTTGGGCTGAAACTCTAATTTGTACCGAAATTCCAATTCAGGTTAAAAACTGAGTTTTTCAAATCACAAACTCGGTGGTACTTCAACTGAGCTGAGTTCTTCAAATCATAAACTCTGCAGAACTTCAAAACCTCAGGACACGAAACCTTTCACTTTAACTTCGATTCCTTGGCATTTTGAAGAAATAAAATTGATTTCACAATTTTTGGGAGATATTTTAAACTGAATTTAAAAAAAAAAAATTTGAATTGGTAAACTCAATATAAATTAAAAACTTTTAAAAATACTAATTTTTTTTCAGTATTTTAAAATTTGAATTTTTAACTGTTACCTTCTCATCTGCACACAAATCCCAATGCTGGATGTTCAAGTACCAAATGAAGGGTAGATTTTCAATCCAAGGGTCAACCTGATACCCTAAAGGCATAATTTGACTATGTAGAGCATAAAGGGGTTTCAGACACACGGACAGACAGAACTTGAGGTTTATTTATTTAGATTATTAAACAGATGTAATGTCTCTATTGAGTAGTTAACAACTTAAAATAAGGTTTAGTTGACTTATAATTTATGAAGAAAAATAAGATTAACCTTTAAAACTTATATCAAATTACTGGTCTGGAAAGTTTCACCTTTTAAGCATGTATAGCTGATGAGTTATAAGAAGTTTTATTTTGTCGAGCGATTTGATTTTTCTTTTCAGAGTTAGTGTTCTAGTTATTTACTACACTTAGCTGAATTTTTTGTTTAAACTTAGGACCCCACAAGCAAATCAGTAAAGCCTCTAAGATGCAAAAGGTTAGTGTGTGTAAGAAGAATTAGAAAACAGAAACATTATTAACGAGAAAGAACTAAAAGAGTAATCAGGAGGACTGTAGATAGTAGTTGACATTGCATTTAAATTTTTAAGATTAAAGTTGGCTGAAAAAGCGGCATGGAATTCTACAAGCAAGAAGTGTGAGAAAAGAAACTGTTTGCATAGAATATATGGTTACATTTAGCTAACTCAGTGGTAAATTTATGAAATATTGATGCCAGAAAATAAAAATAAAAGCAGAAAGATTGTGTTGCTCCAGTTTTCTAAGCTAAGAAAGCCTTGATGACTTTGAAAGAAAATATTTGAAACACTAGCTACTGATATAAATGACAAATGAATGGTACAGAGAACTGACCATTTTAGAGGTGGGGCTTATGTAAACAAACTGACAAACTACATTCTTTAGCTCATGAATTTTATCTGTGAGATAAGGGTTGGGGGGGTGGAAAATAATCTGTCACCAACAAGGATGCAGAGACACTTCTGGACTCTATCAAGTCTGGGCAATTCCTTCCAAAATATGACAGCAGTACTCCATTTTAGACCTGAACTGATTCTTATAAGCATGGGGAATCAGGTACTTACTAGAGCGATACATTTTTCCAGCAATTTTAGCAATGGAATATATGCACAAGCTCTACTTGAGGTCTGGGTTGAGTTTAAGGCTGAATAGTCACCCAAGGCATGGATCCTCCCTAAGGGAACATCTATTCATCATGACTGGTGATAGTTCAGGGTCTAATCAGCAATGATGCAATATAATTAGTTTGTTTTTTTAAGACATTCAATGTAACTGGCTAGTTTTTCACCTACTGAGCTGTTAAAGTTAGATCAGAGGAGAGATCAGCTGCTAATCTCTGCTCATCTACAGTGGGTAACAAAATGTAATAAATTCTTTAAATTTATGAGGGTTGATTGATTATTAAGGTCTTCAAGCCTAGAAGGGTAAGCAATTGTTGATCGATCTATCCTTACTAAATGCAAACTCTAAGTAAAATAATCATGACTAATTGATCATATTTCTGTATATATCTATTTACTTGTGATTTATTTTTGTACATATATGAACCACTCCAGACTAATCTTCTTTCTTTTTACCACTGAGCTACATCATAGAGGACACATAACATAGATCATTGGGTCGTTACTTTTTGGAAAAGTATCTCCATAAATAAGACATATCAAGAAGCAAGATTAAGTAGTATAACATTTATATATATATATATATATATATATATATATATATATATATATGTATGTCTTCTTTTCTTTTTCATTTATCAGTGCAATGAAGATGTTGAGAAAAGAAGAATGAACTAAAAATATATTTTACCTACTTTTAATGCATGCTTAGGAAAGTAAGTAAAAACAAACTTTGCTTGCATGCTTGGATTATTAAACCATAGCAGCAGTAATTTTTGGCTGCTTTATTTTGTGTAGAGTGGCTGGCAAAGACTGGAGGTCAAAGCACGAGTTGACCTTGCAGGTAAAAAATGATTTATCAAAGGAGTTCATTCAGTGCCAAACAGTTTGAGCAAAAGAGAAAGTGCATGACAATTTGAAACAACAAAACAACTAACCACAACATTCTAGACATGTGCACATACATGCACATATAGGCGTGCACACACAAAGCACACACAAAGAAAAAAAACAACCTAACACCAATAAAAGCACATAAATTATTTTTTAACTTTAAAAATAATGAAAATGAGAAAATCAGCACACAATTACTGATACTCCCTGACAACTGTACAGAATGATTACAAAAAGGTCTGTCTATGAAACTCTAGAGTTGAGGTACTGAATAAAACATCAATCAGCTAAGTGACAAATTTTACATTTGTATTAATTCTATATATATAAACAGATAATATATTAAAATAATTGTCAGACATAGTCCATTTCATAATATATGATATCATCTGTTTACATTAAGATACACTTTGAGCATATATGAATGTTTGAGAGAAATCATGGGAAACTTGTTCTTTAAAAATAGTAATTTGCTAACCAGATGTTTCCTCTGTAGCTAAATGGTATAGCATGTCAGGCTATATGATGTTCCTTGTAGGATACAGGTTCAATTCCTGTTGGAGAACATATTTTCTATGAAATTTCTCAGACATTCAAGCCAGTAAATGTAGGTAATACTGTTATTATAAACAGAACATTTACTTAAATATTTATATCTCTAAAAACAATGTATAAACAGATAATACTATCTATCTATATATATATATATATATAGTAAGTCAAGCTGAAAACTTTTCAATACACTTTCACCTTGACTTACTTCCCCAAATCTGACAAAATAACCAAATATTTGATTTTTTATTTGTTTTTTTAGTTGATCTCTTAACTTTTCAGCAACCTTATATATATATATATATATATATATATATATGAATAAAAAGACAAGAGGAAGAATTATTCTTAGCATGTGATCCTCTGAGGGACTTTATCTTTACCTTATAAATTTAAGCACAATTTTGATCTAAAAAATGCCACACTTATCAAAAGAGAAAGTAATTTACTCAGAAGGAAAATTCTCAAGAGTGCTGCTATCAAAACTTATCAAAATATAAATCTATGGCCCGGTTTCTTTCTAATCTCACTTATCTTGAATGAATTACTACTTTCCCGAGTCAATAAACATGACTACAAAAATGTTGAAAAATCAAAAGAAAATGATTAAATCCATTACCTCATGTTTTTGAAGATAGACACCACGTATGTCTGTCTCAAACTATAACAATCTGATCACAATTCAAACAATATTCATTTATTAAAAAAATGTATATATTTCTTGAATATTATTTGCTTAATTTTGTCTTACCAGAGTTAGAATTATGGCACTTTGTGTCCTCCACATGTTTTGACTGACATTTCAACGACATAATAAATATTCATGAATGGTCTCAAATTTAAAAGCCTTAATAAACCAATTACATCCTTGCCCTTCTATATAAACATGTGCAACAAAATAAATCCTACATTTCCTCCCTCAGAGGACGAAACATGTCAGCTAAGAATAGTTTTTCCTCTTGTTGTTTTATTCATTTTGTTCCTTTACAGATACGCTCTACCTGAAAGTAATTTTCATATATATATATATATATATATATATATATATATATATATATATATATATATGTATTTATTTTAAGACATTTTTATGTTTATACATTCTTTTTTATAGATACAAATATTTAAGTAAACATAAAAATTATAAACAGAGCATTTACTTAAATATTTGTATCTATAAAAAGAATGTATAAGCATAAAAATGTTTTAAAATAATTGTTGGACTTTGTCCATTTCATAATAATATATATATATATATATATATATATATATATATATATATATATATATATATGTGGGAAAGTGATATATAAATTTTTACATATAAAGAACAATGGATATGTATACATGTATATAAAAAATAAAATGAGCTCTAATATATGCATATGCCTGGATTGATGTATGTATATATATATATATATATATATATATATATATATATATATATATAAACACATATGTAAGAATGTATTGTGTGTGTGTGTGTATGTCTGTACGTATTCATGTATATCCATATGAGTTTATCTATGCATGTATTATGTATGTAGGTATATATAAGTATACAAAAAATAATAAAAGTCTCTGATACAGAATCCTACAATACCAAACAGATCTGATAGAGATAAAACAAAGAAGCACAGAGACATATGGACTCTCCTCAAGTCTCAAGCCAGGAAGCGATAAGCAAGAGGAATTGATGTGATTTATGACAACCAGTTTTCCTCAGAGATCCTGAGACACACACCCAATGCATAGCTTTATATTTCTTCTTTTTATTGAACTGATGACACCAAGGAGAACACAAGTGTTTTTCTGGTGAAACGTGTCTTTGATTAGAAATTTTCCACTTATATATATTAATAAATATACATATACAAATACCTATGTTTATGTGTGCGTCTTAAGTTTTGCTGGTATTTCAGCTTATAGGGTACAAAGTATATATTATGTTTTTATAAAAATTTTATTCTATTTTATTTTTCATCTATGAAACAGTGTTTTCCCCATGTGATATCTATATATTTTTATAAAAACATAGGATATACTTTGTGACTGATGAGCTGGAATACCAGTGAAACTTGAGTGGCACACCTAAACATAGGTATATGTATATGTATATTCATTAATATATGTCTTTGCTCTGTCTAACCACATCGAGCACTGTTATGTTTACACCTCATGAATAAATTTGATGATTAATTTATTTGCTTGCCTATCTATGCATGCCAACATGTGCATATACAGTTGCTTATATCTGGTCATTTGATTTATCCAAATATATATATATATATATATATATATATATATATATATATATATATATTATATATATATTTGTATGTATGGTTGTTTAAAATTTTATAATTGCTATGTCAATCATTATCTTCTACCATCTTAATTCCTATTAGTGTTTTTCTTTTTCTTATATTTTTCACACTCAGTACCCCCCTGCACCTTAGTGGCTTTATTACCTTGCTTGGGGTGAAATGATTGGGAAAAAAAAAGCTTGGAATTATTCTGTGTGCATTCAAAATTTTGTGCATGAAAGATGCAGTGTGGTTTGTAAAAGCAGAGCTGGTTTATTGCTTCACAGAAGACACAAACACTAAAATGTGCAGTGAAGCATAAAGTAAATTTTTTGCACTCATGCATCAAAAGCAACAAGAGAGTTCATCGTATATTGTTTTTTAAAATTTGCTATATTTATTAGGGGGGGAGTGCCCAATATTGGAGAAAAATTATATATATATATATATAATCTGATAGAGTATAACTGTAAAAGGACAATATTATGAATAAAGACAAAAGTAAGACTTAGCTGATGTGTTTCATCCTCTGAGGGACTTTATCAAGGCAGATGCAAGGATTTTATTTTGCAACAAGTATTTATATACAAGAGCAAAAACATTGGTTGTTTCAAACTTTACAATTTTAAACTTCAGAAATGCTCATAAATCTTCCTCAGATTAGCTGAAAAGTCAGTCAAGTTATGGAGGACAAGAAGTGACAAGATACAAAGTGGGTAAGTGATGCTTTTGAAATTATTTAATGCAAATTAGTATTTAAATTATTTTAGTTTGGGATTAATTTATGTGTTATATATTTTGAATAACACAATTTTAAGTAGTTAACTGTTTTCCTTCAGTTTTTTAACATTTTTTTGTAGTCATGTATCTTGGTTAGGGAATTTTTCAGGAATGGAGATATTGGGTTGAATCCAGCATGTAGATTTATATTATCATAAGATTCGATAGTGGCACTCTTGAGAATTTTCCTTCCAAGTTATTTTCTCTTTTAATAAGTATGGCATTCTCTAGATCAAGTTTGTGGTTGAATTTATTTCTGTGTATAACTAATGCATTTGATAAATTGTTGTGTATAAGATCCCTTTTGTGTTCATAGATATTTTTAATTTCTGCAAGTTTCTTCAATGTACTGTGAGGAGCAGATGTGGCAATTTATTTTATGTATAGCTGCTTTAGAATTATTATTGTAATACGTATTTTTGATTCTGATCATATTCATAACAATTTAGGGTGTAATAATTATTTTAGTGTTACTTAGGTTTTGAATAGTAGATATTATGGAGTTAGTAGGGAGTATTATGTGTCTGTTGTTGTCAATAAAGTTGTTCATTTTTTTGCAGTTGTATATTCTGTATGTCTTTCTCTTAGCATAGTGAATGAAATAATAAAAATTATTATTTCATTCACAATGTTAACAGAAAAGCAGACAGAATTTATGACCACAATAAAGATAACATTATCACTTCTTGCTTATTGAATTCTCTTCCAGTTTCTTGCTTCCTTGCCACCTGTAATGTTCAAAAAATTAAATGCAATTGTTGGGTTAGTGAAAAAGGTTGTCTCCCCTTACATAGAAGTAGAAAATCACATGGCAGAGATCGAAGTTCACAGATGCAGAAGGACTGGCATAGAGGACAGATGCTCACACAAGGACTTGGGACCTGCTCCTAGGCCAAAAGACCAGCTCCAGATGAAGGGAATTACAGACCTATTCTGATGAAATGGATACCTGTTATCTGTGTCAACAAAAGACCCATCTGGTACGTCATGCTACACATTCTATGTAGGGGAGGAGAATATCTGTATTAGCTTTTCTAATAGTAATAAATATTGTTATTGTTATAACTTGCATCTAAGCCTTTTCCTTAAGCTACACACTCCGGAGCAATGTTAATTGCCATCTTCTGTCTTCCTGAATTCTGTTCTTTTATTGTCCTATCATTCTCTTTTACTCCTTGCATCTTAGTGGCATTATTGTTTTGTTTGGAATTAAATGTTTAAAGACAGAACAGGAATGATAGTAAATGAGGGGCTTTAATTCCTAGTAAATTGCTTTTTGTTGTTGTTGGCAGAACTCATTGCCGAGTATTGGGGTGCTGACAGACATTTCCTTTAGTGTGAAATGAGTTCTATGTTGGATCTGAAGAGGTAATGTAGGAGAGTTCAGGTGATAGAAAGCTCTGGCTTTTCTTTGGGCTCTCTTTGTCGCTTCTATTTGTCTTCTGGTGCTTTCAAAGTCTGTTGTTTTTTCATGGACTGCTCTTCTCCAATTGGTTCTTTCTGCAACTTCTGTCTTCCAATTCTGTCCTCAGCAACGTATTTTTCAGTTGATCCTTGAATCAATGACTTGGGGCTCCATGTGGTTTCTTGCCTGATGCAAGCATTGAGAAGAGGATTTGTTTGGATAGGTGGATGTATGGTATTTGGGCACGGCGTCTGATCCATCGTAGTCAGTGGCTAGTCATAATGGTTTCTATGCTCACCATCTTTGTGTGGAGGAGAACTTCATTGTTTTAGATCCGGTCCTGCCATAGGGCATGAGAAGAAGAAAAGTCTTTGAGCATGAAAGCCATGGCTGAGAATTCTTGGAAGTGGTCCATGGTTCACAAAAAAAAAATGCCTTTAAAAAAAGTTTTTTTTTTTGTTTGTTTAATGGCATATCAACTCCTTATGGGTAATTTAATGCTGAAATTTATTTTTCTTGAGAACATTTGTAATTTCTTTTATACAAACATATTGCTGGTAATTTTTTTACTATGAAAATGTATTGCTGGCACCTTCACATTAATAATGTATTTCTACACTTTCATAGTGTTTTGACCCCAGTTTTGGGGTTCACTAGTTGCCCATAACTGGGACACTAACAGGTGCTACCACCCTGAATCAGGGTGGACCTGGGAACAACAGCAATTTTAACAGTCATTCCACACTCCTCAAAACCTCCTGATCAGCTGCCAGATGTAGTTTATCATCATACCCAGGACACTACAAAATGTGCAAAATGTTTGTTGATGCATTAGAAATACTGTGTAACTTGAATGCACAAATCTGTTTTCATTTCCCAAACTTCTGAGTTTCATTGTCTTCTATAAATAAAATATAATCTATGAAGAAATTTTTAAAGAAATTCATTCGATTGCAAACAGAAATATGATGCCAGTTTGATTCTGGCGATAAAATTCTTTTTTGAGATTTCGAAAAATATATGTTTGCATTTATGTCCGGCTGAATAAACAGCTGACACAGAAATATGTGGAAGATGCTAAGTTATGTGCAGCAAGAAAAGAAAAGATGGTGCCATTTAACTGTACAGATTCCACTGACTTCATGTATCCAAGAGAAAATATGGCTTCTCTTTGGAAATGTATGGATGGACAGAGGCACAGCAGGCAGTGTAATTATCTGAGTAGCAAACAAAACAAGTAGGGTGAGTTCAAATGCTGCATCTACTTCTAATTAATGTTCTAAGCAAGGAAAGTCATGACACTATCTCTACTGCTTCTTATTTCATGTGTAATGTCCTTTTAGGCTCATGACTCTCCACAACTTCCTGTCTTTTGTTGCTGTATGTAATTTTTCACCATTTACCACCCATTCTTTGTCCTTGTTCAGGCTTAGGTTGTTTTTCTTATTTTTTCTTCTTCTTTTCTTTTAAGCAGGTTATTGGTTTTTCTCCCTGCTTTTCATACCTACAATATGTCCTGTGAGTGTTCAATGTGTTTTTTGACCTTGTTCTAGCTTAAGGCAAAATTTTTTTGTTTTTAAGAAAGGTAAAAATTTAACTCAAAAACAAAAATAAGTTTTTTTCAGTTTATGGAGAAGGTACCGTAGAGGATCAAATGTGTCTAAAGTGGTTTGTGAAGTGTTTTAAGATTTCTTGCTGAATTATGTTCTATGGTTAGGTTGACCAGTTGAGGTAGATAGTGATTAAATTAAAATGTTATATATAACATTTTAATTTAATCGCACAAAGACATAAGGAAAATTTTCATGACCTCCACATTTCATCCTCTGTATTACGTCAACCATTATTATAGAGGATACTCATATTTTAAATAGAAGCCCCATTTTTATTTTTTATTTTAATATGTCTAGTCTGTCGACGTGCCTTGCATATTGGAGAAAGGTCAATAAAGAAAATGTGCTTTCATTGAGATTTCTCAAGTACTTTGAATGTGAAGACCAATAAACATAATACATGTTTTTTAAAATAAAAATGGGGCATCTATTTAAAATATGAGTATCCACTATAGTAATGTTTGAAGTAATAAAAATGTTGGATTAAAAATAAATCCATTAATTCTTTAGAAGAAAAAAAAAAATATATATATATATATATATACTTAGAGGCGACAGTCTGTTCCATGCTAGACGCAACTGTCAGGTCTGATGATTGCATCTAGCATGAAACAGACTGTCGCCTCTAAGCGTTGACTTCTATGTTCACTTTTATATTTACACACACTATCTCTGATATTGAGTACTTTATCCCATAAATATAGCACAGCTTAAGACTATATTTCTTCATATATATATATATATATATATATATATATATATTTTTTTTTTTTTTAAGCATTTCACCCCAAGCAAAGTGGGAAGCCACTAGCATGCAAGGGGTTACAGAGAGTTGGAGCAAGAGCAAACAGGAGAGATAGAGGAAAAGATGAAGAGAAGGATAGGGGATAGATCAAGGCATCTGGAGATGTTGATTGACATTACATTTGAATAGTTGGAGATTATAGCTATAATGATCTATAATACGGTCTACAAGCTTAACACACACACACACACACACACATATATGTATGTACAATGCTGCACAGTAAATCCCTAAGATAATATTAAAAAATTTCTCTCTTTTTTCCAGATAATTAACAAATCTTAATTAGACAATATATTTATTAAGAAAAGCGTTTATTAAATGAATTACAACCACATTCAAAAATTTTTATCAAGCTGGAGTAAAAATATTAATTAAAAATTTACATGTTTCAATAGATGTTATTAGTTTATATATATGTATATATTTGTGTGTGATTCATATACACATAAAAATGCAGGCAGACATGCACATATTTATATAAGACTTCTATATTCACACATATATATAAGACTAATTGATACATATACATACACACACACACTATATATATATATATATATATATATATATATATATATATATATATAAAAAGACAAAACAAAAATTTTCATGACCTATACATTTCACCTCTGCTGGACTATATGAAGGCATATATTCCTTGATAAATTCCATCAGAGGAGAAAACGTGTTAGTAAATTTTTCCTTTTATTCATATTGTTTTTTTTTTCAGGTTAATTTTTTAAACATTTCACCTCCAAGCAAGGTAATAAAGCCACTAAGACACAAAAGATTAATAAGTGTGAAAGAATAATAAAAAGGAAAAACATTATTAAGGAGGGAGAACAATAAAAGAAGAGGAATCAAAAAGACAGAAGGTAACAATTGACATGGCATTTAAATTTTTGAAGAGCAGAGTTGGTTGGAAAGCAAGAAGGAGGAAGAGAGTGCCACAGGTGAGAAGTGCAAGTAAGAAATGGTTAGCAAAGAACTTACAATTATATCTAGCCATTTCAACATTAAAATGACGAGACCTTGTTCCAAATCTAGTACTGCACTTAAATTCATAAAGTCTTGATACCACAGAGGATTGGTCATCAGAACAATTACCATGAAAATATTTATAGAAAAGGCCCAGGGAAGCTATGTTACAACAGTGGGAAAATGAGTGAAGCTTGGATGCCAGAGCTAATAACATTGCAGATTCTTTGTATTTTATCAAGAATTTGTAAATACATAGCAGGAGCACCTTGCCATATGTGGTGACAATATTCAATGCATAGATAAATAGATTTATAAATATGTAAGTTAGATTCTGGAGAGAAAAAAATGTCTAGAACGAAGCAGCAAATCAAATTTCTTAGCAGCAGACCTAATATAATCTTTCCATTTTATATCAGTGAATAACGTTGGTCCAGGAAGACACAATGAATCATTCTCCTGGAGGTTAGCATCAGCCATGCTGATGGAAGGTATGTTTTATTTATATCTGAATTTTTCATATATATAAAAGAGGCAGCCATTTAAAAACAATGCAAGATTAGGGAATGAGTTGATTTTTATATAAATTTGGCTAACTTGATTTTGCACTTTTAGTTCTATTGCATGCAATAATACATGATTAAAATTGAAAATTTAAAACAAATAAAATGCTCATTTTTAAAGAAAAATGATGAACCCAGCCAAAAAATGGAAACCTGAAACAAACTTAATTTTTCATCTGAAGCAAAAAAAAAACCCTCTCTCATGAAGAAATTCATTGCTCCTCTGTTTCCTTCTTTTTATTTTTGTCCTTTCAGTCTGTGTGTCTCCACCCCCAGCCAAACTAAACATGAAAAAAAATTCATTCACTTTTAATACAAGCCAAAAATGTCAGCAGACTGAATGAAGCAGCAGAAATGCATAATTCAAAACAGTTGCAAGCGGATTTTTCACATAAATGGCTGATTAGAAATGTAATTTCACATCATCAGTCAAAAAGAAAGCTGAATAATTTTAAAGAAGAGTGAACATTTTCTTGTCTACAAAATCCTGAGTTTGACTGTGTTAGGACTGAACAAAAATACCAAAAATCCTGATTAAATACTCTTCTTTAAGTGAGAAAAAGTTAAACATGACTAAAAACTGCATAGATAAGGTACTTGTTGTTAACAAAGTTTGTAGGTCTGTGTGCATGATTTAAGCAACAGTACATGTTCAATATGTAAGAAAAGTAGATAGAAAAAGAATACGAAAATGTTTGATAGGTGTTATTAGTTTATATATATGTATATATTTGTATGTGATTCATATACACATAAAAATGCAGACAGACATGCACATATTTAGATAAGACTTCTATATACATGCATGTATGTATAAGACTACTTGATACATATTCATACACTATATATATATATATATATATAAAGACAAAAAAAAATTTTCATGACCTACACATTTCATCCTTTGCTGAACTATATGGAAGCATATTTTCCTTGATAACGTCCATCAGAGGACAAAATGAGTTAGGAAAGTTTTCCTTTTATTTATATTGTTTTTTTTTTCAGGTTATTTGTTTAAACATTTCACCCCCAAGCAAGGTAATAAAGCCACTAAGACACAAAAGATTAATAAGTGTGAAAGAATAATAAAAAGAAAAACATTATTAAGGAGCAAGAACAATAAAAGAAGAGTAATCAAAAAGACAGAAATAGAAATATTTATAGACACACCATACAGGTGTATAATGGGTTTTTTTCCTGGCCAACAAGATAGGCCACTTGATTTTGTTAAAAAACATCACTGAGGGTGCTCCTTAAGCCTATATATGCATGCATTTTTCTCCAGTCTTTCTTTTCTCTTTTACAGCTTCTGGCTCTAGGATGTGATCACACATGGGAAAAAAGTGTGTCCCACTCGGTCATGTTCATTTTCATGTTTTTATTTTTCTCTTATGACTTTTTATCCTCTTTCACACATGTGTCTATCATGTAGGCCTACACAAATTTCACACACTCACAAAAACACACATTCTCTCATTTTAAATGCTTTCTATGTAATTAGTCTTGAATTGTAATTGTAATTCCTTTTGTCAGTACATGAAATTAGTTGCTGTATGTTTTATAACGTTTTGTGTTTCACATTTTTTACCTGGACTCAGTCTAACAATATTGTTTGTGGGAAAAATTTTCCAGGAGCCCATAAATGTTTAGTCTCCAGGGTGTTGTCTCCCACAGCATCATGGTGACTAAATATTTACCCAATCATACAAGTAATTCCACAATATGTTTCTGCTATGGATGTTTATTCCTTTTATGTTGACTGTATTGAAACAAAGTTAAATGTCTCTTGAGTATGTCAGATTTCT
The DNA here is from genome assembly GCA_903632075.3 of Acanthosepion pharaonis. Classification (NCBI taxonomy): domain Eukaryota; kingdom Metazoa; phylum Mollusca; class Cephalopoda; order Sepiida; family Sepiidae; genus Acanthosepion; species Acanthosepion pharaonis. The sequence goes on along the minus strand of CAHIKZ030000064.1, from coordinate 1,836,719 downwards.
TTTTAAGTTCATAAATAATTTACGTGGAGTATGGATAAGAACAGGTAAAAATGGTTGAGCTCAAGTTAGCCTTGCAGTGTGTTGGGATGACCAAATCACATATTTATGAATGGGGGCTGCTAAAACACACCTGAACAATGTCATTGCAAAGTGGAAAGAAAGATATTCTGTCCTTTCCAGAAGTGGGGTCATAAAATTTTGCATGTGACCAGTAACCTTTTCTGGTTTCCTTATAACTTGCATCATAGGAAAATTAATTTCTTTTTTTATTCTTTATTATTATTTTATTTATTAATTTTGTTTCATTTTCCCACAATATCATGTTAAAGGCCTACAATTAGTAAATTAGTTTAACAGATCATTGCTTTGTTGAGAGTTTAATCCTCACTTGGTGCTCCATTTGTGTAACCTTATACCAAACTAAGCTTAATGAATATTTCAATACCTCACCATTTGAAAACAAAGGATGAAAATGGGTCATAATAAATACATTTCTAATATCAAAAACATTTTTTTGGTTTTAATCCAGAGAGGAATGACTGCAAAAGTGTTCCCTTCCAAATTTATAGACAAACCATACAGGTGCATGATGGGTTTTTTTCCTAGCCAACAAGATAGGCCACTTCTGGGTCTCATCTGCCACATTTCTGTTCTTTCTTGCCTGGAAATTATTGGTCCTGACCTGACGTCTAAGCTTCAGTCACTTTTGTATTGCCATAATGTAACTTCCCTGTGCCTTTTCTTTAAATGATTTCATGATAATTTTTTGAACTCTTTTATATGGTCAAGACTTATTTAAGTGCAGTACTAGATTGGCGGCGAGGTCTCATCATTTTACAGTTGAAATGGTTGCTAGATGTAACCATAAGTTCTATGCTAACAGTTTCTTTTCTTGCACTTTCTTGTAACCTAGGGAAGGTTACTGAATAGAATAATCAAACGAAGGTTGGTAATGAACAATAATACTTAGGGCATGAACATATATAAGATTCGCCAGTGGCAGGAGAAGAAATAGTCAACTGCTAAAAATAAGTCAAGTGAATTCCACAATGAATCTGCAACTGCAGACCAACATACATTATTTACTACTGTATATATGTGAATGGGAACATACCCATTATTGTCCATAGGTATGCTACAACACACTTGTAGAACTTTTTTCTGGCTCCATGCTTTCCAGCCAACTTTGATATTAAAAAATTTAAATGCAGTGTCAATTGTTATCTACTGATTACTCTCTATTCTTCTCACTCCTTAATAATGTTTCTCTTTTTTTTTATTCTTTCACAATCATTAACCCCTTGTGTCTTAGTGGCTTTATTGCCTTGCATGGGGTGATAAGATATTAAAAAAAAAGACAGAATGCTACAATTGCTTGTTTGTATCCCATTTTCTTTGTTAATACCATTCTTAGTTTGTGAACTTTTTGCCTCATTACTGTTGCTTTGCCGACTTTTGTCTCACATATATTGTTTGCTTCATATTATTTTCACCTTATTTTATTTTTTTTCTTGTGTTATGGTTTATTGCAAACTTTATCAATTCTGTTTGTTGGGCATTTCTGCCAATTACACTTAACCATGGCCAATTACTCTTAACCATGGCCAATTACTCTATGCTATTCATCTCAGATATTCAGTTAGAATGAAAGCCTGAAGATAGAATAGCAGAAATATAGTGAAATGAGTCAATAATGTATAATAGTAACAATATACCATTTATGAACACAAAAGCAGAAGAAGGCTGGAGAGTATATCTGTTGAAAATATGTGATAAAGTCACCAAAAATAAGAAAGAGGTGTTTATGAATCAATGTATATTATTAAAAGCATCTAATATCAGAAATTCTAATAAAACATGGCTGCAGGTTACAGTGTAGAAAATATTTTGATATAGGCAAAAAACAAACAAGGTTTAAATAAATCAATGTATCATACATTTAAATGCAATTTCTTGCTTGTGTCTTTCCATGAAATCAAGAGATATTTCTCTTCAAAACCAGAATACAATCTTGATTTCAGTAACTGATGCTTCAAGGTTACCAATATCTCAAAGAATGAGTTCCTGAATATTGATACCAAATCAAAGTTATCATGTTTCTGTATTGATTAAATTGCTTCATACTCATTACACAACAAACAGAATGATTTTTTTGAAAAAGCAAAGAAAAGAAAAGTGCATTTGAATATTTTTTCTGGAAAGTTAGAATAGGACATTACATTACAGAAAAAAAACAACCTTCAACATGAATTATTTAAATTATCTTCATCTTTGCTGTTTTGATCAATTAGAAAAGGAGGAAGAATTTACTTTGCTCAGACCAGCTGCAGTTTAAATTTGATATGATTGAGTTATTTTTACAGCTTATCAACCCTTTGCAGGTTATTTAAAGCCAGAAAATATTATTGGGTGGTAAGAATGCTTTCTGGATGGGGATATAAAATAGGGGATCAATTCTATATTACAACCAATATATAAACTAATCCCTCAGTTTGCAACCATCGTAGCTTATATGCATTTATAGTCCAGAGAATGTAAATAAATCTAAAAGACATGCCTGTGGAGTTAATCAATATTTCATTGATTGATTGATTTGTTTTCTGCAGCTTATCAACAACCAAGAAATTATAAGTGAATATAAAGTGTTGGATCAATTCTACATTACAATCAATATATAATCTATACATTTATATTCTAGATAATGTAAATAAATCTAAAATACATGCCTGTGTAGCTAATCAATATTTGATTGATTGATTGATTGATTTGTTTTCTATGGCTTATCAACCCATTGCAGGTTATTTTAAGCCAGAAAATATTTTTAGGTTATAAGCGTTCTTTCTTTGAGATAATAATGGTTTAGTGAATAAAGGAAGAGAAGAGGTGGATTCATGCCTAATCACAATTTGATAAACAAGAGATTAGAATGTAGATATAAAGTGGGGGATCAATTCTATATTACAATCAACATATAAAATGATCCCTAACTTTGTGGCCATGGTAATTTGTATACATTTATATTCCAGAGAATGTAAATAAATCTAAAAGGCATGCCTGTGTAGCTAATCAGTAATATTTTGTCATATTTTTAATAAAAAGTAAATTTAAATGTTATGATTTCCTGTAATGAAAGATATCTTGATAAAATAATGTAAATTGTACATTTTTTTCAGCATTTCACCCTACACAAAGGCAATAAAATCACTAAGATACCAGGAGTTACTGAGTGTGAGAGAATATGGGAAAAAGAAAACATTATTAAAGGGAGAGAACAATAAAAGAACAGGAATTAAGAAGACAGAAGATAATGATTGACATTGCATTTAAATTTTTGAAGATCAAACTTGACTGCAAAGCAAGAAGCCGGAATAGAGTTCCACAAATAAGAATTGTGAGAGAAAAGAACCTGTTAGCGTCAAACTTATAGTTACATCTAGCCTTTTCAACTGTGAATTGATGAGGCTTTGCTGCTAATCTTGTATTGCATTTAAATTCATGAGGTCTAAGTACCATTGTGGAAAGTGATATTTATTTTTGGGATATACAAAAAAGGAGGATGGGGAAAAGCTGGTCTTCATCTGTCTTATATTTAAACATAAGCTAACCACAATCACTGACCCAAACAAGCCATAGTATTTCTTGCCCCAAAACACAACATTCTTACTTACCATTCTTACTACAGGCAACATGGAATGATTGAATTCTGCAGGAACAGAATGTACCTAATTTTGATTGAAAACTACCAAAAATCAGGTGGGCTTCACACGTAATTTCTATTATAGAAAAAAGAATTTAAAGAAAGTGGGAAAATAAAATAATTTTGACCAATCAACAAAAATGAACACAAAGAGACTTTTGATGTTAGCCAAAACCAAAGTTCTCGTCAGAATCTTGGAGCCTGGTCAAAAGGATATAAGCTGACACATCTGAACTAGAAGAAGGGATGGCAAGAGTGAGAGAAAGAAAGGGATAAGGGTTTAAAGGAAAACACAAAAGCATTATTTTAATTTGAAATAGAAATTCTTTTTATTTTTGTTTATATATCTTGACTCACAACGAAGCATCCCAAATCACAAATAAACAAAATAAAAAACTTACATTTTTTAAGTTTTTAGATGAGGACAGGGTTCAGTTTACTATGTAATTTCATTGTAAATGAATCCCTCAGAATCTCTATGAAGTCCTCCATTTGTACAATTTGTCTGTGGTGGGGATATAAATAATAATTTAAAATTTAACCCCAATTTATAATTACGATTTGCAAGAAAAATAGAAGTTTATTAGAACAATTACCATAAAAGTATGTATTTATAGAAAAGACACAGGGAAAGTGAAAGAAGCTGAGATGTCAGGTCAGGAGCAATAATATTGCTGATTCTTCTTTGGATTTTATCATTAATCTCTAAGTATATATAGCAGAAGCATGGGACCATATGTGGTAGCAATATTCAAAGCATGGAAAACAAATACTTACTGGAGTTAATTTATTAAAAGATGGCAATATCCATGTGTGGAATTCTGATAAATGCTGGATCATTCTAAACAGATGCAAAGAAATTGTAGCCATTTGCATGAAGTGTTCTAAATTTTCAAGTCCTAAGTTAGTAGCCATGTTGTGAATTTGAAGTTTTAAAATGCAACAGAAGTCTGCTTTGATCGATAACAATAAATAGTTAATAAGTTGCAGAAGGCAAAACAACATCGGAAAATGCTAAAATGATTACCAGGTACTAACTGTAAAATTTGTTGAAAATCCAAGATAACCCCCACTGTATCATTTCAACATTTTTAACACTATTATTCACCCAATACATGGCTCAAGAATCATTCAAGGAAGAGGCTTACTAAATGAGGTTGTTTTATAGATGTAAGCAGAAGAGGTAAGAAGTCCACATTATGAGGATACATATGATCAGTCAGTTATGTGCCATGCATGATACACACTTAGGCAATCATGCATTTTTCGATACATGACTGATGAGGCAGATTTTTCCCGCAGTAGGTTGCCATTTCTTCCTGCGGTAGACCAGTTGCCATCCAAAGCTACAGAACCCAGTCTGTCCTGCTATTTACCCATAGCTGGGGGAGAAGAAGAGTAGTCATACCTTTCCCAAGGCACATATCCAAGCTGTTATTCAGTACTCCACCATGCCTCCTCTATATCATACATATAATAGGTAATGTTTGATATGAAACTTGAAAAGGTTAAGATTGTAGTGTTCGGAGAAGTGTCCTCTTGGGAGTCTGTTCCACAAACTAGCAGCTCTTGGGAAAAAGCTGTCTGAATGAAACTTCCTCCTTATCAATGGAATACAAAGGAAATAAGGATGATTTTAACTCTGTGAACATAATATGGCATGTCTTAGATGTAAAGGTCTGAACTGGTGGAACTAAGGACTGTAGCTTGCCAAAATTATTTACATGAAAATAGCAATAGAATAGTGAGAAGATTGTAGCATTTCATCTGTAGAGAAAGAGGCTGTAGAAAGGAAAATAATTCATCACCCACAAGGTCATGCAATCATTTTGGGTCTGATCTGACTTTTTTAATGACAGATCATGGCAGGAAGTGTCAGGTACTTTTTGGAGTGGTACAAGGAACCGGACATTTTTTATATGATCTGGCTCATGGAGAGATAAAGACTGATGTAATGAATATGCATACACCTGGGTTCCCCCTCACAGTAATATGATTGGCTGGTGTCAGTCATAAATACAGACTGATGTGGAGGTACAGGAGGATGCCTATTGCCTACGCCTATTGCCTACCACTACGACGCGGACCAGTCCATTTCTGCTACCTGCTAGATTGTCCTACCCGGTTACAGCAAAGACATAATCTCCTTCTTTGTTAATGCACTTAATTCAGTTCTTTTCTGTAGAACTTATATGTCAAGCATTATACTTTGAAAATTTCAGTTTAAAATTCAGCTAAGAATTGTTCCAAACCCATATATATATGGTGTGATGTGTAAATTGTCGTCTAAATTATGAAAAAATGAAAATAATACTGATAGGGTCTTCCAGCAGCCATCCTATTGACCCAGAGCCAGGGATGATGTGATCGCAGAAATTGTCTGACAGTCATGACTGGGTTCTCCTGGCATGGTGCAGAGTCCATTGCCAGACATAGGGTCTTCCACCAGCCACCATTTTGATCCAGGGCAGCATTACCTCCTCAAGGTACTTGATGTAGGTGTCCATGTTCAATCTGAGGCTTTCACCAACAAATTTAGGAGTTGTTTTCTTATCAGAACAATGAGAGTGAATTTTCTAAGCAGCCATACCTTTGTAAATCACCATTAAACTCATCCAACTCTTTACAAATCCTCTACACTGTCTTCAGATTGACACCCAGACACTCTGAAATGTTCATATTGGAGCTTCCTGTGTGAATGTCAAGCAGTACATCATGCTGTTTTCAAATTTCTGGTGGAGTGAATTGAGTCAGGCGCTCTTGCTTGTTTTTGATTTTGTCAACTGCACAGTATAGTAGGGTCAGTTGGGCACCATCTGTGAGAAAAAGAGCACCATGACACAACTCAGTTTGTCATAAGTTTGGAAATGTCATTCTGTTCTGGTTGACATTCATGCTGGAAGCTCCAATATGAATATTTCATACTGTTTGCATATTAATCTGAAGTCAGTGCAGAGGATTCCAAAAGAGTCGAAGGAGTCTAATGGTGATTACAAAGGTACATCAACTCAGAAATCTCACTCTGATCATTCTAATAATTTTTGCATTCACATCAACCCTTACATCTGGTGACCTAACTGCCCAGACTGCAGCCCACTTCATTATTATGTGTGGTGTGCAGTTGAATGAGAGACCAACAAAACTCCTTGTAACACCAAAGATGAACTGAAGGCAAGGATTATGGCAGCAGTCATCAACTTAAACAAGGAGATCATCCAGAAGAGTTGCAGGAGATTCCAAAGTTGTTTGGAGGCTGTGGTTGAAGCCAATGGTGATTTTATTCAATAAATTTACTCTTTAGTATTTTAAGATATTTTTGTGTAATTTTGGTAAATTGCTTTGTTAAAATGAGATGTCAGTGTTATTTTCATTTTTGTATAATTTAGATGGCAATTTATCCACCGCACCCAGTAGGTACACTTAACTGAATAAGTGAGGAATCAGTATATAACAGTTCCATAATAGAAAACTGATCCCCCATTATATGTTCATGTTTAACTAATCCTTTTAGCAGTGTATAAGTGGGGAATCAGTTTATAACTGTTTCATAATAGAAAACTGATCCTCCATTATATGTTCATAGTGTATAAGTGGGGAATCAGTTTATAACTGTTTCATAATAGAAAACTGATCCTCCATTATATGTTCATGCTTAACTAAGCCTCTTAGCAGTGTATAAGTGGGGAATCAGTTTATAACTGTTTCATAATAGAAAACTGATCCCCCATTATATGTTCAGTCTAAATATGAATTCTTATCTTTCGTTTTATGGCATGAAGCTGGTTTCATGATGTAAGAGGAGGCAGACAAGCAGACACTGAGGCAAACAAATCGAGGCTTGCTAGTCAAGATCTCTGGCAAAACAATAAAAGTCAATCATTTCTAATACACAATTAGAGAACAGATTTTTTATACCAACGAACAGTTCTCCATATATAGCAAATAATAAAATTAGCCTAAATAAATAAATCTTAAAGATCATGATGTTTTGATATTCAATTAATGGTTTCTTCTTTTTTGTTTTTACTTTCTTTCGGTTAAGAAAGCAGCTACTCTTTGTCTGAAAGTTGCTGTTGGATTCTGAATGCCATATTGTGTATAAACATGCTCTGGCTGTTCCAAGCTTGTCTTTTGATGTTTTCTAATCACAAAAATAAGAGACAAAATGAAAATGTTCCAAGATCTGCAGGATTCATTGGTTTTGCTTTTATAACACAATGTATATAGCAAATAATAAAATTAGCCGAAATAAATAAATAATAAAGATCATGATATTGTGATATTTAGTTTCCTTTGTGACTTAAAAAACCCCAAACACATTGCCTTTTCTAAAGAAATGCACCTCTTTAAGAAATAATATTCTAAAAGAGTTTTTCACACTATATTTATATTGATTAAGTTTTAGTGAGTCCTGATAAAATAAAATATAAAATAAAATATATATTTTTTTTATTAAATTGGTATCACCCCATGCAAAACAGTAAAGCCACTAAGACACAAGAGTATCTGTCTATATTTCTGAGATGAGGTATTATGTATACTATTTACATTATTCAGACTATTGTCTTTATCTTTGTTGCCATATTTATTACAATGTTTCAGCAGTTGTACACACCGGCCTTCTTCAGGTGGTTGGAATGTCGAACTGAACCTTTTATTTTGCTCACTGGGTTAGACTGTTCTAGTTCCACATGCCATGTTTTAAGGACACATGGCACAGTGGATAAAGGCATTAGTTAGATCCAGTGACAGGACCCAAAGAGTGTGAGTTCAATACCCAGTTAAGGCGGTAGAGAACTTGGAGAGGGGAATTAACAGGAGATAACTGATAACTGATATCCATTAAACATGGCACATGGAACTAGAACAGTCTACCCCAGTGAGCGAAATAAAGGGTTCAGTTTAACCATCTGAAGAAGGTACAATGGCTGAAATGTAGTAATAAATATGGCGACAAAGATGAGGACAATAGTCCGAATAATGTAAATAGTGCAAGACACAAGGGGTTACAGGGCATGGAAGAATTATTAACAGAAACATTAATAATGAGTGAAAAGAGAAAAGAGTAATGAAGACGACAGAAGATAGCAATTGACATTGCATTTAAATTTTTGTAGATTAAAGTTGAACATTTAGATAATTATGTCTTGGTAAGAAAGAATCATTTATTCTTCACATCACTTACTACAGTATATTGTGATAATTGTGAAACCTACACCTATGTATTTCATAGATCACACAAAGGCATTTGATAGCATGAAGAGCTACTTGAAATGCTAAAAGAGCTTGAATTACATATTTTAATAGGTATCACCCCATGCAAGGCAGTAAAGCCACTAAGACACAAGAGGTTACAGGGTGTGGAAGAATTAGGAACAGAAACATTAATAATGATAAGGAAGAGGAAAGAGTAATCAGAAAGACAGTAAATAGTGATTGACATTAATCTGCAAAAATTTAAATGCAAAGTTGGCAGGAAAGCATGGTGCTGGAAGGGAGTTCCACAAGTGAGAAGTGTGAGAAAAGAAACTGTTAGCATAGAATTTCCGGTTACATTTAGCTAGTTTAAGTATAAATTGATGAGATCTCGATGCCAGTCTCGTATAATGCTTAAATTCAAAGTGACTAAATACCAAAGTGAAGACCTCATCTGAACTATTACCATGAACGTATTTATAGAAAAGGCACAGAGTGACAACCTTACATCAATGGGAAAGTGACTGAAGCTGAGCCACAAGATCAGGACCAATAATATTGCTGGTTCTTCTTTGGATTTTATCAAGAATCTCTCAATAAATAGCAGGTGTACTGGAACATATGTTGTAGCAATATTTTAAGCAACGATGAATGGTAGACTTATAGATATATAAGATAGATTCAAATTAAAATAAGGCATTTGTACTTTCTTTTAAAACCATTATATCTTTTTCTCTCTCTAAACTTCTCTCTATATACTTCTCTCTCAACTAATGAGAAGACAACCCTGAATTAAAAAGAGTAAGAAGAAAAAAAATGAATCTGGCCAAAAAATGGCAGGAACAGAATATACCTAATTTTGATTGAAAACTACCAAAAATCAGGTGGGCTTCGCACGTAATTTCTATTATAGAAAAAAGAATTTAAAGAAAGTGGGAAAATAAAATAATTTTGACCAATCAACAAAAATGAACACAAAGAGACTTTTGATGTTAGCCAAAACCAAAGTTCTCGTCAGAATCTTGGAGCCTGGTCAAAAGGATATAAGCTGACACATCTGAACTAGAAGAAGGGATGGCAAGAGTGAGAGAAAGAAAGGGATAAGGGTTTAAAGGAAAACACAAAAGCATTATTTTAATTTGAAATAGAAATTCTTTTTATTTTTGTTTATATATTTTATTTTTATCTTGACTCACAACGAAGCATCCCAAATCACAAATAAACAAAATAAAAAACTTACATTTTCTAAGTTTTTAGATGAGGACAGGGTTCAGTTTACTATGTAATTTCATTGTAAATGAATCCCTCAGAATCTCTATGAAGTCCTCCATTTGTACAATTTGTCTGTGGTGGGGATATAAATAATAATTTAAAATTTAACCCCAATTTATAATTATGATTCGCAAGAAAAATAGAAGTTTATTAGAACAATTACCATAAAAGTATGTATTTATAGAAAAGACACAGGGAAAGTGAAAGAAGCTGAGATGTCAGGTCAGGAGCAATAATATTGCTGATTCTTCTTTGGATTTTATCATTAATCTCTAAGTATATATAGCAGAAGCATGGGACCATATGTGGTAGCAATATTCAAAGCATGGAAAACAAATACTTACTGGAGTTAATTTCATTGTAAGTGAATCCCCCCTAGGCAAAAAGAAAAATGGTCAGGGAAATAAATAATAATGATAATAAAATAAATATTAAATAATAGTAAAAAGTAAATAACAATATTCTTGAAATCCATATTTTATGGATGTTTTTAAATTCTGTGACCTTTAAATCCCCAAAATCACCCTTACTAATTCTAAAAAAGAAAACTTAAATTCTGAGTGTTGCTTGTTGGTAGGCTAATCTCGGCCTCTGTGTAATAATAACATACATGAAAAGATCCACATTTTCAAATAAACTGGTAATAAAAGTAATAAAACCATTTCTACCTTATCTACTGCTGACATAACTTCATAATAAATTGCCTCTTCAAGGAATAATTCCATATCAATGAAATCAACTCGTATCCATGCAAGTTCAGCTGAGAAAATGTAAACATCGGGTTATGATTGCGTTCACAACAACCTTTATCTTTTGCTAAACTTTAAAAAATATGGTAGTGTTAATTACAGCAGTAATAACGTTTAGGATAACATAATATTCATTTCTCATTAAAAATTCATTATCATTTTGATGTTAAACCATAACACAATTTAGGATTACATACAACTGATATTAGTGGCCTTGTTGATGAAGTAAGTAAATGGCCATTAGTACAACAGGTTGTTTGTAACTGTTTAGATATATGAAAAGAAGAATCAGTATTCGCACGAGATCATGTGATGAAATATAAACAAAAAAAACAATGGTTTTCCTTTTAGGGAACGTGTGTAGGAAAAACATGATATAGAATCGGTTTTGTTATTTTCTTTATTTTGAATTTTTAATGAAGCAACAACATTTCCAATAAGATAATCTTTATATAATCAATAAGCAGTTGTCTTATATTACAGAGGATCACAGAAGATGTGCAAGTGAACAAATTTGTTTATGGGCAAAATAATTGCTGGCTTTTGTATGAGGTAGAAAACTATTTTAAAAGATAATAACGAGTGACATCTTGTGACATCTACCATCCAAAATGCAAAAAAAACAATGGCTCCCCTTTTAGGGGATGTGTGTAGAAAAAAAACATGATAAAGAATCAGTTTTGTCATTTCATCTTATCTAAAGGTCGCCTTATATGCAGAAATATACTGTAATTGAAATTTATTATACAAGAATTATCTTAGCACAATTCTGGAAAAGTGTAAGTTAAAATATTCTTTAATAATATAAATATTAATTTTTTTTTAAAATTTTAAGTTGAAATTATTTGAAATTTTGTAATGTAAGAATATGCTATAAAATGTAGAATTAGATCTTTTTTTTGAACAATGAATTTACATAGAAATCAAAACACTCTTAACTCTGAGCCCTGAATCACCGCTTTACCAGTGTTAGAGAAAAATAGCTTAATGCCCAGCCACTGGTTGAATGGTGGGTACACTTGCATCGTGTTTTGCTTTTGGTTGTCTTATTTGGGTAAACTGGGACACAAAGAAAGAATTCTGGTGATAAAGTGAAGGCATGCAATTATACTCTCTCCCTACTAAGTATGCTTATATTTTTTTTGTAACAATTTTTATATCTAGTGTAAAACAATTCTGTCTTTCTATTTCTGAGATGAGGTATTATGTACATTATTTACATTATTCGGACTATTGTCCTCAAGGACACATGGCACAGTGGATAAAGGCGTTGGTTAGATCCAGTGACAAGACCCAAAGAGTGTGAGTTCAATACTCGGTTAAGGCAGTGGAGAACTTTCAGAGGGAAAATTAACAGGAGATAACTGATAGCTGACATCCATCAAATATGGCATGTGGAACTCGAACAGTCTACTCCAGTGAGTGAAATAAAGGGTACAGTTTGACATTCCAACCACCTGAAGAAGGCCGGAGTGTACAATGGCCGAAACATTGTGATAAAGATGAGGACAATAATGTAAATAATGTAAAACAATTATTTGTGAATTTTGACTCAGTAGCTCAGGCAGAAGGGTTAAAATTGTTCAGGAATGCAGGGATGAAAGGATTAAATCACCTGCAAAAAGTTGATAACTATATTTTTATTTACTGGTGGTGGAGAAAAATGACTTAATGCCCAGCCACTGGTTCAACGGTGGGTAAGCACTTGTGTTGTATTTTGCTATTCTTGTGCATCAAGAAAGGCAGCACCTGCTGGATAGACTGGCACTCAAAGAAAGAAATCTGGTGATAAAATGAAAATGTTTATATTTTTTGTAACTATTTTTAAACCTACCGTGAAACATTACATATCAATTATTTGTGAATTTCGACTCAGGAGCTCAGGCAGAAGGATTAAAATTGTTCAGGAACACAGGGCTCAAAGGGTTAAGATTTATAAAATTAAAAAAAATAATTTATTTGAGATTTATGACCGGGACAGCTTAAACAATAAGATGAAGAGAAATTTTGAGAGAAATGGTTTTTTTCTTGTAGAGATGCCCAATAATTAATATTTTATAACTGACAATAACATCCAGTGAAATGAAATATTACCCATCATGATTTAATAATTTTGCAAAATTTATAATTAATTGATAATTTTTTTACAGAAATCCAGGAGTTAAATAGGAAATTACATTTTTCAATTGCTAAAGCTTATTTCAGTGAAATTCACAAATATTTCTGATTAGTCCTATGGTTTGTCCCTTATTTGAATATTGTTACCATATTTGGTCTGGTGCTCCTGCTATATATTTAGAGATTCTTGATAAAATCCAAAGAAGAATCTGCAATGTTATTGGTCCTGACCTGGCATCTCAGTTTCCGTCACTATTCTATCATTGTAACGTAGCTTCCCTGTGCCTGTTCTAGAAATATTTTCATTGTAATTGTTCTGGTGAACTTTCCTCCATGGTATATTGTAAATATTCATTGGGATTTCATTTTAAAATGTTTTTATTTTTATTCCCGCCCCCAAGACAAATTGAACATATGGGAACTAGATAAGACTTCATAGAGCTTTTGAGGTATTTTGGTGGCTGTAGCAAGAATGGTAAGTCAGAATGTGTTGTTTTGGTACAAGGAATACTGAGGTATGTTTGGGTCAATAATTGTGGCTAGCTAAGTTTAAGATAAGACAGATTGAAGACCAGCCTTCCCACATCACCCTTTTTGGCCTTGTGCCACATTTCAGTATTTTTCAAAATAAATATCACTTTCCCTTTTTCTTACTTCATGAATTTAAGTGCAGTTGGTTGCAAGGTCACATGTTTTTCTGTTAAAATGGCTACATGTAACCATAAGTTCTGAGCTAACAGTTTCATCTCTTGAACGTCTCACTTGTGGAATGCTCTTTCAGCTTCTTCTTTCCCAAACAAATTTGATCTTCAAAAATTTTAATGCAATGTCAATCATTACCTTCTGTCTTTTTAATTCTAGTTCTTTTATTGTCCTCTTTCCTTTTTTTCTCATATTTTCTAACACTCAGCTAATGTCTCAATGGCATTATTGCCTTGCTTGGGGTGAAATAATTAAAAAGAAAAATATCTGGTCTGGTGCTCCTGTGACATATTTCACAATTCTTGATAAACTCCAAAGAATTGTCTGTAATGTTATCAATCCTGGCCTAGTATCTCATCTTCAGTTTGCTTTCCAACCACTGTGATGCAGCTTCCCTGTGCCTTTTTTATAAGTATTTTCATAACAATTGTTCCAATGAGCTTTCCTTTTCAATGCCTTGACTGCATGAATTTAAGCATACTGCTCGAGTGGCAATTAGGTATGACTTTTTTTTACTGTTGAGTTAGCTAGATGTAATAGTAAGTTCTATTCTAATATTTTCTTTTCTCATACTTCTTGCCTGTGGAACTCTTTTCCGGTTTTCTTTACTGCCACCCTATGATTTTCAAAAATTTAAATTTTAAAAAAAATTAATAAACTTATAATTTATGATTATGCTAAAAAAAATAATAATTCAGAAAAATCAAGATTTTAGCATAATAAATCATCAATTTTTTATAGTTTTCCTATTGATCAATCATAATTTTTAAGTTATTGATTGAATAAGCACTTTACGAGTTCCGTGACTAAAAAAAATCATTTTTTGATTTTATTTTGTTTCCCTTATGATGGCCCAGGTGAGAAAATCAGAGAAGTGAGTTTAAATTTCAATCTTGTTCATTATATTCACTTCCACATACCTTTTGGCAATCAGAAATCAAAAAGAGACATGATTACCCAATATGTATTGCGTCAGTTGTCATGCTGTGGCACACTATTGTGCCACACAATCCTCTTAAGTGTGTCGTGAAATATTGTCATGCATATATGTGTGCATGGAAGTAGTAATGTTACAATGTTAGTATTTTAATAAATGAATAAGTGTTAAACTTTTTCTTCAACTAATTCTTTTCACAATGTTCTTTATAATATTGGACTTCTGTCATGTGAAGAAGAAGAAGAATTGGTCACCATTTCTAGTGATTGAGGGCTCAAAATAAAACATTTGATGGTACCAGCTGATATATTATAGATTTCAATACAAAAGCAATATCCCATATTAACTAAAAAGGATTCATCAGTTTTATTGCAATTTTCTACTTCTTATTTATGTGAATTAGGTTTTACAGCCTTAAATAATGTCAAAAAGAAGAAGCGAGAAAGACTACACTCAACTGAAGAAGGCCTTGCCATGATATTTCCATTTGCTCTTAGGTGTGCTGTTGCTTAAAAAGGTTGAGGAACACTGCTTTACAGATTTAATTTTAAGGAAAAGTATGATTCGATTCGAAATCTCTTCATAAATGTTTATTCTAATATTGGACTTCAGTTATGTGAAGAAGAAGAATTGGCCCTCATTTCTAGTGATTGAGGACTCAAAATAAAACCTTCGACAGTACCCAATGATACATTTTGGATTTCAATACAAAAAGAAATATCCCACATTAGCTAAAAAGGCTTTATCAGTTTTATTGCAATTTTCTACTTCTTATTTATGTGAATAAGGTTTCACACCCCTAAATAAAATCAAAAATAAGAAGCAAGAAAGACTACACTTGAAATGAGAGTCTGTTTATTGCACATTTGACCAAACATTGAAGAAATTGCAAAAACAAAAATACCAGGCACAGATTTTACACTAAATAAGCTGCACAAATAGTTGAATAGAAACATTGAAAAAGTAAATTCATATTTGTGCTTGTGTATTTTTTTAGAAATATATGGTATTATTTCATAATATTTAAATGTATACCCTTTAAAAATTTTGCTAAGTGTGCTGTAATATTTTCATTTGCTCTTAGGTGTGCCATTGCTTAAAAAGGTTGAGAAACACTGTGTTAGGGTTATGGTCCATTACCTCCCAAGGATCTGAGGAAGGCCCACATTCAACAAGGAACCTTGATCAGATTAAAATATGAGACTAAATTTTCCAATCCCCCTTCTGCTCATTAGGTTTTGAAAAAAAAAAAAGAATCTCCCTGTTTATTAGGCCCAATTCTTTTATTCAAAACTGGAAAGCAATGAAAAAGCTGAAGTTAGGCGAGAAAGAAGAAATCAATGAGAAATTGAATTTTAATTAAGATTAAAACCAAAAAGAAAAACAGGAAAAAACTGATGTGATTTTTTTCCCCCCGCAATATGCTGTGGTAAAAATTACTGATTCCATGAAAGTGTCACATTTAGCAAGTTAAATTTTGAAACCATCCATAGGTCATGCAATTATTTTTTTAAAGATTTAATTAGTAAAAGAATGAAACTAAACACTAAAAAAATTCCTTGCTTTGCTTCAACAGGTGTGGTACTTGCTGGTATAGCCTAATTGTTAGAGTATGGCATTATTAATTGGAATGTTGGAAACTGTATTTTAGAAAACAATGCAATTAAAATTCAATTAGGGATGACTTATTTTCTACCCTGTAACCTCTTTCCCACAGGTGAAACCTTGTGTGCCTCTCACTACTCTATCACTAAATCCATGAAAACATTCTGACACACTACATTCCTTAGTTCTATCAACTCACAGCTAAGAAAGAAGGAAAGATGTGTTTAAAATCTCCAGCTAATACCACATTTATAATGGACTATTCCATTTTCATTCTGTGGAAAGACCAAAGTATTATCAGAGATGCTGCTTGGTTTCAATGAAAAAAAAGAAAGATAGACATGTTAAACGCTACCTGTTAAGACCTCATAAATAATCGACTATTCCATTTTCATTCTGTGGAAAGACCAAAGTATTATCAGAGATGCTGCTTGGTTTCAATGAAAAAAATCAGAGAAAAAAAAAAAGATAGACATGTTAAACGCTACCTGTTAAGACCTCATAAATAATCGACTATTCCATTTTCATTCTGTGGAAAGACCAAAGTATTATCAGAGATGCTGCTTGGTTTCAATGAAAAAAAAGAAAGATAGACATGTTAAACGCTACCTGTTAATACCTCATAAATAATCGACTATTCCATTTTCATTCTGTGGAAAGACCAAAGTATTATCAGAGATGCTGCTTGGTTTCAATGAAAAAAAAAAGAAGAAAAACGCTACCTGTTAAGATAGACATGTTAAACGCTACCTGTTAATACCTCATAAATAATCGACTATTCCATTTTCATTCTGTGGAAAGACCAAAGTATTATCAGAGATGCTGCTTGGTTTCAATGAAAAAAAAGAAAGATAGACATGTTAAACGCTACCTGTTAAGACCTCATCATAAATAATCCATTCCATTTTCATTCTGTGGAAAGACCAAAGTATTATCAGAGATGCTGCTTGGTTTCAATGAAAAAAAAGAAAGATAGACATGTTAAACGCTACCTGTTAAGACCTCATAAATAATCGACTATTCCATTTTCATTCTGTGGAAAGACCAAAGTATTATCAGAGATGCTGCTTGGTTTCAATGAAAAAAAAGAAAGATAGACATGTTAAACGCTACCTGTTAATACCTCATAAATAATCGACTATTCTATTTTGATTGTGTGAGAAGACAAAAACATCAATGATGCTACTTTGTTTCAGTGAGAAAATGAAAAAAAGAAGGGAAGATAGTAGTGTTTAACATCTGTTTCTGTGAAATGGAAAAAGTTGTCAATTTTAAATATTTTCATTTGTACCCCCTTACTTCTTAAAATAACAACCAGCATTCATATTTATGATTGCTATTGCAATATTTTGTTAAAAATATTAAGCTCAAATATATAATGATGTGATAGGGGAATTTCTATGAATATTCTATTGCTGTAGAACTTATCTTGAGCTTACTCAATCATTAACTGAAGAATTAAGATCCATCAAAAATTTCAAATAGGGAAATTGTAAGACTTTCATGAATTAGAATTAGCTAATAGAATCTTGGCAACATAAAGAGTGGCCACAATCAACAAATGATCATCCCGTTATACCACCAGATGCAACATACTCATACATGTTAACAGAAATAGTGTGAGAAAAACAACAAAAAGAAAGAGTCTGAAAAATAGAAAAGAAAATGTCGTATTTTGTTTTACATGATAAAAATAAACTCTAATCGACATTGAAGACCAGCAGATGGAATATGTCTGTAAGTCATACCAATGAAATCATTAAATTAAATGATGTGTACAAAATAACAAAGATAGGGACAAAGTTCAAGAGCCTTGAAGGTTACTGAATGAGGTTTTCATATGGATATAAGAGGAGGAGGAGGGAAGAAATGCAGTTTATGATATGTTAGAAAGATAATGGTTAGCCCTAAACATGAAGAGGTTAACATTGTAGTGATCAGGGAAGCATCCACGTGGGAGTCTGATCCACAAAGTAGTGGTTCTTGAAATGAATATGTTTGAGTGGAACTGATCTAAGATGAAAAGAATGGGGATGATTCATCCCGGTGACCTCAGTGTGGTAGGCTTTAACTTTAAATGTCTGAAATGGTGAAACTAATTAATGTCGCTTATTTTCTGGGGCTGGTGGGACCAAGGAATGTAGCTCATCAGAACACATGCCATAGAAATAAGTATAGAGTAGTGAGTTGTATACGACATTTCATGTGTGGGAGATGGGTTGTAGGGTGGAAAATAATTCATTACCCACTGATGATTAACCAGTCCCCCCATGAATGATTACACTATAGATAGTAAGTACCTATAAAGTCAACTGTCTATGATAGACTATGGGGAAGAGTGAGACGACACAAGCACATTTGACCTTCCAATTAGTGGAACTCATTACTAGACTGACCTATGTGTATAACTGTACCATATTTCATATTGTACTGGTTGTGTACAATAAACCTTTCTTCTAGTATCCACTTGGTGTTAAGTATTTATTCCCTTAGCACGAAATATAACACCCACAAAGCCGTGTAAATGCTTTTGAACTGTGTCAGAGTTGAGCAGCTTCAATTCAGATATAGTAGCAATAATTTTGGTCTGGTCTGGTACAGTATGGCAGGTGGAGTCAGGTTCTTTCAGGATCAGTACAAAGAACTGATCATTTTGCCAGCATCTTTAACAATATCTTATATGTGAGGTCTGGGGTTTGAACTAGGGTCCCAATAGACATTCAAAGTGAGAAGCCTTGTTGTTCACATGATAGGTAAAAATTCAGGGTCTCCTTGGTGATGAATGAATAATACTAGCTTGGCTTTTGGGGTAGTGAAAGTTAAAAGTCAGTTTTTAACCCATTGAGCTGTTAGAGCTTGATCAGAGGAGTGATCAGCTGCCATGTTCTGGCCAACTAGATTCTCTTATAAATACACTTCCACTGGTCTATTAAAAAACAAAGATAGAATTGGTTGAAAGGGGCATTATTAATATATGTACACACACACAAATATATACACATGCATATACATACATATATATATACACACATATATACATGCATATATATATACACACACATACATACACACACATATATACATGTATATACATACACACACATATATACATGTATATACATACACACACACATATATACATGTATATACATACACACACAGACATGTATATACATACACACACATGTATATACATACACACACACATATATATATACATACACACACACACACACACACATATATATATATATATACACACACACACACATATATACACATACATACACATACACACACACACACACACATATATACACATATATATATTTGTGTATTTAGGCATCAATCCTTCTTTCATGCATGTTTCATTAAATATGACAGTCAAGGTGCTTTTGATTTATTTTCTCATGTGATCTTATAATTTTTTTCTTTTTGGAGGATAAATTAGATAAAAACTGTCTAATTGTTCTTTTTATCTGAGTGCTTTCAGCTATACATTTAGGCATTTTCAAGGTTGAAATATATTAACTGTTAACATGAAATAGATTGTTGCTTGCATGTATTTATATAATGTTTCATTTTCAAGTATGTTCTTAGGCAGATTTTTAATATAAAGCAGAAAGAGATTGTTTTTTTACAGTGATGTTCATCCTTCACAAGGCTCTGGAAAGCATCCAAGTGGGAGTCGTTTCTTCAGGTGTCTGTTGATCCACCTAACCTTCAAGGAATTTTAAAATGTAACCCTTTATTAAATAAATGGGGTTGATTGTTCTTATTCTGCTGTCCATGTCTAGGGCTATCTCATTTTGTTCTTAATTAGCACTCATCAGTTATTGCTTGCCCTATTTTCACTGAGCCTATGCTACCTGGTCCAGGGATTGAACTCACAATTTCTATATCACCAAATTCACAAATCAACACATTAATCAACTCAACTATTGTCCTTTAGGACATTCCTTCTGCAATAACAAAAAATGTAAAAATGTGAAATGACCTTTGAACTAATGTAGATTACTGAAGGAAACCAAACAAAATATGCTGTGAGAAAAACAACAAAGATAATGATAACAATTTAATAAATTAAAAAAATGCTACATTCCTGTTGAGATAAAAAAAGAAAAAGTTCTAATCAATTTTTGAAGACTCCCCCGCCAGATTTAATTTACCCCTGAGTGAGACCAAACAATATGATTGAATTAACTTTTGAAAACCTTGAGATGGAACCTACTCCAAACAATATATTATTGAATGAATTTTTGAAGACCCCCAGATGCAAGATACTCCAAAAAATATTATTTAATGAACTCTTGAATACCCCCAGCTGTAACCTACTCCAAACAATATTATTGAATTAAATTTTGATGACCCTTAGATGTAACCTACTGCTGAGGGTGATCAAACAATATGATTGATTAACTTTTGAAGATCCCCAGATGTAACCTACTCCAAACAATATACTATTGAATGGATTTTTGAGGACCCCAGATGCAAGATACTCAAGTCAATGGACATATTGCCTGCAATGAAATAAAATAAAATCTTAATTTTTCTCAGAACTTCTAAAATTAAAACAAAAACCATTTTAAATGAAAATTCATTTTGAACAAGAGAAAAATAAGTTTTTACTTTATGACAGAATAATTTATTGTTATGCTGTATAGATACATAAAAGCAAAATTTGATTCTGAGATAGAAAAATTTAATAAGCTGTAAAATAAATTTCTCTTTCTAAAATAAGTTAACTGAAAACATCGACATTATTCTCAATTAAGAATGAAAAAAAAATCTGAGTCTGTTAGGATTGTGAAGAGATCTTTTCATTGAATTATTGTTGAAATTTCTTTCGTAAATTCTTTGAATGTTAAGCATATCTCTGTCTAAGACTTTAAACCGATTGTCTGTAACTCTGGCTTCTTAAGCTCTTAGATAACTCTAAACTCTCATATTTTTCATGTTACACTTTAGGAAAGACATTCTGTTATATGTAAAATCTTTTGAAGTTTCCATGCCTTTATTCCCTTCATTGAAACAGGCTCCCTTCTGTATGTATTTCTGAGATAAAAATATCTTACTATTATACATTTGTTTGCATTATTTACACTTGGACTAATATCCTCATCTTTATTGTCATCATAACAACATTCTGTTTGTTCTGGTTTTTTGATTTTGTTTAATGGCATATCAACACCTCTATGGGTTATTTAATGCTGAAAGCAAAATATTTTGAACACAGTTTTATGACTTCAACTAAATATATTTTGAACGCAATTGCATGTATTTAACTACAGATAAAATGTATTGTTAGTAATTCTATTATAAAATGTATTGCTGCTCATTTTGTTATAAATATGCATTGTAGGTAATTTTACAGTAAAAATGTATTTTTATACTTTCATAGTGTTTTACTTTCATTTGGGAATTCACTATTTGCCCATAGATGGGACCCTAACAGGTGTTACCACCCTGGGTCAGAGTGGACATGAGAACAACAGCAATTGTGGTTGTTCCATGCTCCCCAAAACTTCCAATCCCCCAATTAGAGGCCTTGTTGCTGAATGTAATGTATCATTTTGGTTGTTCTGGGACAATGGCCTAGATTAGAGCATTGGTATGTGAATTTGATGACATTGTAATTGTGAGTTCAATCCCTGGTCTGGGCAGTGCAGATTTAGACTCAGTGGAGTTGTAAGCAATAACTGAACAGCATTAAAAAGAAAACATGATATCCCTAGACATGGACAGCAGAAAGATAAAAATCTATACTCATAGATTAGACAAAGGAGTCGTTTCGAAATTCCGTGAATATTATCCAGATGAAGAGACACTTGAAGAAGGCTGTAGGGTAAAACAGCAAAAAACGTTGTGATAATAACAACAAGGATGAGGATATTAGTCTGATTGTAAAGAATGAGAAATTCTCATCCCAGAAATTTAGAGAGAAGTAATAAGAACATATAATACCCAGATGACACAATGCTGATAGCATAGCAGACATGGGAAGGTAACTACAAAACCTGTTACAAAAGATGGTGAAGGAGAGCAAGAAGAAAGGACTAAGCATAAACTATAAGAAGACAGAATGCATGGTCATCCACAAAAAGATAAGCCCAAAATGCAATTTACAGGTAGGGGACACTATAATTAAGCAGGTGCAGAAATTTAAATATCTTGGAAGTGTTCTGACAGAGGACAGAAAGTGTGATGCTGAGATCTGAAGACATATTGGGATGGTCAAAAGATACATTCCAAAAACTAGGCAGAGTATTACGATGAAGAGACTTGAAGCAACAGAAATATGGTTTTACAGATGTCGAAGATACGATGGATTGAACATGTGAGTAACAACAAGGTTTTAGAGAAAATGGAAACAAAAAGGAAACTGATACTTACCATCAGGAAGAGACAGTTGAAATTTCTAGAGCATGTAATGAGGAAAGAGAGCTTGGAAAATTTGATACTCACAGGACAGATTGAGGAAAAGAGGGACAGAGAAAATCAATGCGTAATATACTTGATGAGCTTGAGTAAATGGATGACAGAACAAGGTTTGGGAGAAATAATGAAAAGACAAAACTTATTAAGAACTACAAGGGACAGGAAGACGTGAAGGACCATAATAAGCAAAATATTATGAAAGAAGAAAATTTCATTAGAAACAAAGAAAAGAGTACTGAGCTGACATTTAACAGCAGTCCTCCTATATGGCAGTGAAAGCTGGAAAATCTCATCACATGAAGCAACAGAAATATGGTTCTATAGAAAGATGCTGAGAATATTGTGGACCAAACATATTAGCAATGACAAAGTTTTAGAGAAAGTAGCAACAAAAAGGACACTTATACTTAGCATCAGAAAGAGATAGCTGAAATTTCTAGGGCAAATTATGAGGAAAGATGGGTTGGAAAATTTGATACTCACAGGACAGGCAAGAAGGATGGTGGGGAAATTGCATAACCTACCTAGAGATTTTGAGTAAATGTATGATGGAGTAAGGTTTAGGAGAGGTAAGAAAAAACAAAATTTATCAAGAGCTACAAAGGAAATTATAAATTCTGTTTTTCACAATGCTCTGATTGCAATCAATCCTAAGAATAATTTCTGACTAAATTTTCTGTTTCATATAATATCCTACACTTTCTTGAAGAAATCAAACTGTATTCCAAAATAACAAAACTACAACATAAAACACACACATCACTGCCTGTAGTAATTATGTCCACAAAAACATGTATATGCACAAAAGCTGAGTATCATTTACCATGTATTCAATTGTGAAAGCAGAATAACATCATATTTTATTGCAAAGATTTCAAGAAGATTAAATTTCAACATTAAATGACACATAAGGAGTTGATATGCCATTAAACAATCAAATAAAATCAAAGCACCCAAGAAAATGTGATTTCAGCATTAAATGACCCATAAGGAATTGATATTTCATTAAACAATCAAATCAAGCTTTCTAAGCGTAGCTCAGATGTGGCACAGGGCCAAAAGTATGGGGAACCCAGTTAAGATCAAACTCATTATTCAGTCATAATTGATCTAGCAAGACAAGCTTGTTAACCATTACACCATGTTGAAATGCCCAGCCACTCCATTCTATGGCCTTTTTCAGATAGACTATTAAGATGAAAAGAGAATTCTTGAAGAATTGTCTGCCATTGTATGCTCCACCATTTTTTACCATCTCTCCACAATCCAAGGGTGGAATTTTTTGTTTTCTCTCCTGTTACTTGCATTTGGTGGTGCTATCAAGTGCCCCTCCCACATTGAAGTACTGAACATACTCAACTCTGCTTAACCTCAATCATCTGTCAACTCATAAAACTAGTAATACTGATAAAGTTCAAGATGAAAAAAAAATCATATACAAGGATATCACCCTTCTCTTTAAAAATAAATTCTTTAAAAAAATGAGACATGTTTAGATGTCAATTAACAAATATCATCAACATCTTTCTCATCAGTGAGGGTGTGGTTGCAGTGTTGCTACACTGCTGGGTACAAGACCAGCTTCCTCCATATGTCTTAGTTGCATGGCATTGTCTGAATCTAGTCCACTCAGTGACATTGCCAGACCATTCCCCAATGATTTTCACTTAGTTTTAGAAAATCATCATTGCACTCAATTTAAAAGCTGGGGTTTGATGTGATAAGTACTGACATCAAAAATTAGATTCATAGCTTTTATCAATTTTTGAGTATTTAGTTTTAAAGATCATCTGAAAAAATGTACAGAAATATTTAATTGCTGCAGGTTTTTTGCTTACAAACTGACTTCAAAATTTTACCATTTCAAGAATAAATCCAAATAAAGTCAATATCTTTTGTATTAGATACATTGAATGGAAAATATATTAAAACCAGAATTTTAATTATGAATCACCACAAGCAAAATATGCAGTTTTCTTTTTTTACTGTATTCAATAAGTAAAAACTGTGTAAAAACATTGTAAAAAGGCTACTCAATGAATAAGATTTATTTGATCATAATTAATTAAAACAAAAAATGGATACAAGTGTATATAATACCATAATACTGCTAGGCACAAATTATTAGAGAAAATGTTTTAAATTTAAATTGTTTAATGAAAATCACAATAAACTACTGCAGTGTATATTACATCATAATATAACTGAATTGTTCAGTATAATTTCCCTTTGAATTAAATGAAGGTCTTATTTGATGGCACAATGATTTTTAGTAATAATGTGCTTATGCCATGCATCTTGTCCATATACAATTTGTAAAGCTTCAGTCAATTATACATTTTATAAGGATGTGCTATAAGGCTTTCACTGATCAACAGAATATAATTTTGAACCTAAAACATAATCTTTATAAGTGCAATATATTGTGTCATTATTTATCATGTCAACCCTTTCAAACTGAATGCAATATCACAGTTTCTAAATCGCCTCCCCCCAACCTGCCTCTTCTTTTGCCTAAACTGGAACCTTTTGGGATGGCAGTGGAAAGATTGCTGAATCTTATTATGTGTCCATGCCATTTTGACATTCTCTTCTTGATAGTGGACATGAGATCTTCCAATGGACCTGTTTCTTGTTTGATGGTGTCTTGCACTGCATTATTCGTCATGCAAACTATATATGTAGATGCCTAGGATGCTTCTGTAGCATTTCATTTCTAATGCTTGGATTCTTTTGCAATGTACAAAACAGAGAGGGAGGTTTTTTTTGTATTTCCAGATTGTTCTTAGTTTTGTAACAGTAACAGCTGCCATTGTTGGTACCATACTTGAAATTATTTCTGTTCTAGAACATTCTTCAAGGATAATTGAGCTGAGGTATTTGAATTGGTTCACTGCTTAAAATTCTCTTTTTTTCTAACAATTGCAAAGATAGGAGAAGAATTGATAAAATAGCACAGAGAGAGAGAGAGAGATAATACAGATTGAGATAGAGAGAGAGAGAGAGATTGATAAAGAGAGAGGGATAGAGATAAAGAGAGATATAGAATGATACAGAGAGAGATAGAAAGATTGATAAAGACAGAGGGATAGAGAGAGAGATATATAGAATAATACAGAGAGTGAGATAGATTGATATATATATATATAGAGAGAGATAGAATAGAACAAAGTGAGATAGATTGATGGAGAGAGAGAGGGGAGACAGAATAGCACATAGAGAGAGAGAGCAAATAATACGAAGTGAGATAGATAGATATACATATAAATAGATAGAGAGAGAGAGCGAGATAAAATAGTACAGAGTTTGATAGAGAGAGATAAATAGAATAGCAGAGAGTGATAGAGATAGAGAGATAAGAAAAGAGTGAAATAGATAGACAGATAATATAGAGATACATAGATATTAACAGACTAAGATAGATTGACAGATAGAGAGATAGATAAGCACAAAGTGAAAGATAGATGAATAGATAACTAAGTATAGATGGAGATAGATAGATAGATAGATATAAACAGGTTCAGTTAGAAAGATAGATAGAAACAGCATGATTGATAGATATGAACAAAATTAAACTTAACAGACTGAGATAGGTCAATAAACAGGTAAATATGAACAGAATGAGATAGATAGATAGATAGATAGATAGATAGATAGATATGAACCGTAACATAGATAGGTAGATAGATAGATACGACCAGAAATAGACAGAGAGAAATATAGGAACAGAAATAGAGAGAAGGATAAGTAGATAGATAGATAGATAGATAGATAGATAGATAGATAGATAGATAGATAGATAGATATGAAAACACTGAGATAGAGATGGTAGCAATACAGGTCAGGAGGAATAGAATTTTACCCAAATTTTCTTTACTGGACTTTTTAGATGTAAAAATATAAAGTAAGAGTAATGTGGATAAAAAAAATAACCACTTCTTTCAAATTAATAATAATCTGGTTAAAAGATAGATAAAAAAAAACTTCTATGACAAATGAGGCTTGTGGTCTTGTCAGTGAGGGACTAGAATATGCTGTCTGTATCATCTGTAGAGGTGTAAGATATCTTAAAAAGATGCCAAAACCCCAAATGTGTACAATGGCAATCAATGTTTAACTATGGCCTCAAGTATTAGCACAACCAATAGATTCAAATATAAGCACAATATTTGCCTTTCTAATGAAATATAAATACAACTATTTTTTTCCTGTAGACTCAAGTATAAATCCTACTAATGTTCACCTACAGACTCAAGTATAAACCTGACTAATATTTACTTATAAACTCAAGTATAATCGACCAATTTTTATCTACAGACTCAAGTATAAACTTGACTAATGCTTACCTATGGACTCAAGTTTAAACCCGACCAATGTTTACCCGTACCCTCAAGTATAAATCTGATAAATATTTACCTATAGGCTCAAGTATAAATATGACCAATATTTACCTATAGGCTCAAGTATAAACATGACCAATATTTACCTATAGGCTCAAGTATAAAACTGACCAATGTTGACATAGAGACTTAAAAACCTGACTAATATTTACAAGCCACAAGTGTAAACTTGACCAAGGTTTACTTAAATAAATTAATGGAATACAAACATAACCCATATTTACTTATGGAGTCAAGAATTCTTTTCTTTGTTTCTAATAAGATTTTCCTGTTTTTTAATACTTTGCTTAACTTGTAGAAGGTACCATATTTCTGTGTCATGTTTGCCATCATCTGCTTTCATATCTCTTTATTTAAAAATGAGAAGAAAATGTATTTGATGCTTTCATATTTTTGATGGGAAAACTTGGTACTAATATTAAATGGAAATAAGTGATATTGAATATATAACTGTATTTTGAAAAATTATCCTGAAAAATATTTCATTAACATGAAAACTCCAGTGTTTTCTTTCATGTTTTACCTTCCTTGAAACTAATAAAACAGAAATAGTATATAAAAACAGAAGCAAAATTCCTCTTTGCCATAAATATTAACTCGACTGACTTCAAATCATATGACAGTTTATCTGTCTTTATATTATTTTATGTAATGTATTAAATCGTACTGCATAGAACAACTTTGAAAACAGAATAGTCCGTTATTCATGAGGTATTGGCAGGAGATGTTAAGCACGTCTATCTTCTTTCTTTCTTTCTTTCTAGCCAAATGCCCATCTTACAAACATTTCTCTTAATAATAATTTAAGAATAATTCAGGAGACGATGTCATTTAATTTATGGTAACTGGATTTTTGGTCATTGCATCTGAAATATGGCATTTTATCATGGTTGCCATGGTCTCTTGGCTATTTTTGGCACTGGCCTAGGTGCATGTGCTTGGGTTCCCTACATTACACTAACCTTGTGTCACATCCAGTTAGTGTGAGGTGGCAAGAAGATACAATTGCTTTTCAACCTTTTGGCTGAGATCAAAATGTAGTATCTGTTCTTATCAGCTTAATCTAAATTTCTTTCTTTACTTCTATCTTTTTTTTTCTTTCTTTCTCACTGAAACCAAGTAGTGTCTTTTCTCCTCTTTCCATATGATCAAAACAGAATAGTCCATTATTTATGAGGTATTGGCAGGGTGTAACAGTTGTGTAAACTAACAAAGGGAAAGACAAGCACAATTATAATAGGATATAATAACAACAAAATTAACCCATTACTGCATAAAGTTTCTTTTAAATTTTAGCACTTTTTGCTAACCCTAACCCTTGCTGGCTTATAGTAGTCCTAGGGCTGGTGGATTTTAAATTTTAGGTAACCCTCTCTCTAAAAAATTTGGTGCCATGCACTAATAGGTTAGTTTCAGAAACCTTATTTAACATGAGTTAATTAAAATAAAGAAGGTAAGAATTGCTATGAATTTATATGAAGGAAAAAAAAATTATTATAAAAAATTCTGGTAAACTTCTTCATTCTCTAATGGTAGAAATCATGTATTTATTTTTTAGCAGAAATCCAGGAGGTTAGGTTTCAATTTCTATACGAAAGAGAACCATCTCATTTGGGTTTTGGGTGTAAACAAAAGAAATATGTCAAAAAAATAGTGAAAATCTTCATGTGGTAAATAAAAAAAAAATGAAAAAAAAGCAAATGAAAAACATTGGTCACTAGAACCAAAAAAAAAGATTTGTAGAGAAAAAAATGTCTGGTGAAGACAGTTTGAAGATCAAATATGTAAAAATAATGAAAAATAAAACTCCTGGCTAACCGCCAACACATAAGATTGCTTTGGTCTCTAGAAAAAATAAAAAGGGAATTTTTTTCTGCAAATTCTGGGTTTGACAGTCTTACTGAAAGACAGAAAGTCTTCTAAAAATAATATCTTAACAAAATGTTACAAATCAGTTCTATTCTAGGTTTTAAAGTAATCTTTACAGCTTTCCAAAAGTCTTGAACAGATTCTAAATAACATTTTGACCAGAATAATCAGGATGAGTAACCTTTTACCCAAAACATTTATCTTTTCAGAAAAAAATGTATTTTAATTTGTCGTATGTATGCTTCTGTAAAAAAACAGAATGTATGGTTGTCAGCCAGAGAAAAAGCCGAGGATACGATGTATTGGAGATGTCAAATTCAAATAAATAATGTTTAAATATCTGGTAAGTATGGAACAAAGTATGAAAAATGTGACATAGAAATATGACTATGAATTATTTGAATTAATATCCTCATCTTTATTGTTTTGATCACAATATTTTGACAGATTCTCTATCCTTCTTAATGTTTTCAAAATGTTTTATTTGAAGAACTGATAATATTCTTATTCCAATTACTATCCTCATCTTTGTTTTGATCGCAATATTTTATAAATATTTTACAAATATTTTACAAATACTCCAACCCAATCTTTTGGACAGGAGCAGAGTTTAACCCTTATTTCCAGTTCCTTCCAAAGTCTACTTCAATTCTATACGTCTAATGGTTTGTCTAAACGCTGACGTTTTATTTCAGTCAGTTATGTGCCATGCGTGATACACACTTAGGCAATCATGTATCTTTCGATACATAACTGATGAGGCAGATTTTTTTCCCGCAGTAGGTTACCATTTCTTTCTGCAGTAGTCCATTTGCCATCCAAGGCTATAGAATCCAGTCTGTACTACTATTTACCCATAGCTGGGGGGAGAAGAAAATAATTCATACCTTTCCCAACAGTATTAACATGTAATGGATTTGACTGGAATTTGAACTTGGCTCTCCGATTCCTCAATCTGAGCCGCTATCCATTACTCCACCATGCCTCCTGACTATTTATTTTTTCTTTCATTAGGAGTAGATAGGTTTGTCTATTGTCTGATCCACACTCCTCCTCGTTCTTTTGAACAGGAGTAGAGATTTATCCTTTCTTCCTGTTTAGGATTGAAATTCCAGTCTTAGCATTCTCTTTCACACCCATTAGCCCCCTTTCCATCTTAGTGGCATTATCACCTTGTTTGGGGTGAATTGATTTTTAAAAAAATAAGATAGATATGAACAGGTTTAGTTTGATAGACAGATAATGGTCAAAGATAGATAGATAGATAGATAATGAATAGGTTTATAAAGATCGCTATATAGTGTTATTTAGTAATAAAGTTTCAATACTGACACTTGTGTTTGAACATAGATCACCAGTGATCAAACACAGGCGATCTCATTATTGAATTATGTAGACCACATGACCATAGAGAAAACGCATATATGTCGGAAGTAGCTGACGACTAACAATCACATTTCTAGTATATCCTCTATACTATATGGATCGCTGTTTCTTCTCTATCCTCTATTAATATAGGGACCACTATTCTCTACTTTATTCACTATACTATTTCTCTAATCGGATCACTATACAGATTACTGTTTGAGTGAGTATCATTGAGCAAGTACTATTAGTGTGAGTGCTATTCAAAGGCGTCTGATACTATTATCATTCAATGGTGTACTATGAGTTGCATCTGCGATTACAAAGTCTCTACTACAACGAGTATTATGAAAGTGACAATGACTATTTAATGACATCACAAAAGTGTTTGCTAACATCACAAAAGATAGATAGATGTGAACAGGTTTAGATAGATAGATAGATAGATAGATATCCCTTGTTGCCTGTTTAGGATTGGGTTTCTGTTTTTTTTTTAAGTCTTCTCATTCTCTTTCACTCCCAGTAGCCCCTTTGCAGCTTAGTGGCATTATCACTTTGCTTGGGGTGAACTGATTAAAAAAAAAGAACTTCTCTAACCTTCCTAATAGTTTGATGTGTCAAAAAGTCATGGGAGAGGGGCCTAGTATCTTGGAGGACACACTTTAGTCCAGTAAAGATCACCGACTCAATGTTACAACAATTTTATGAGTGGTTAGAAGACATCTTGAGAGTTGAGCTATGCTATACATAGCTTTCCACTGCTCTCTAATATATATATATATATATATATATATATATATATAGGTGCAGAATCTTGCATGAAAACAGACCTGTTTTTATACCCCAGAAATACTCTATTGGGTTCATGTTGGCCAAAAATGGTGACCGCAACATTTTTGGGAAGTCTCCAGAATGCTCCTCTAATCATTTCTGGGAAATTTAGAGCCAATCACATGGATCTGTGATACCCACAACATTTATTATAGGTTTCCAGAAAGCTCTCAAATAATTTCTGGGCAACTTAGGCCCAAATGACAGAGGAGGCAGGGTTGATAGCCACAACATTTGTTGGAAGTCTCCAAAGTGCTGTCAAATAATTTCTGGGCAACTTGGGCCCAAATGACATGGGAGTTTGACAGCCACAATATTATTAATGGAATACAAAGTGAATGTGAATGATTCATATTTATGTTTGTGGCATGATGGGTCTCAGATGCAAAGGTCAGGTCTGGTGGGACTAAGGTGTATAGCTTACCATAACGTTTGACATAAGTAGCATGAGGCTTGCAATGTTTTGTCTGTGGGAAAGGGATTATAGAATAGAAAATAATTCATCACTCACAAGGCCACATAGATGCTTTTGAACTCATTTGACCGAGGGATCACTTATGTATGTAAACAATTCTAGCCAGCTACATATGGTCATGAACATTAAAGACCTTTCATCAACCATTGTAAAGTCAAGATGGCACAGTGGATAAAGGTGTTAGTTAGATCCAGTGACAAGACCCAAAGATTGTGAGTTCAATACCTGGTTAAGGCGGTGGAGAACTTGTACAGGGGAATTAACAGGAGATAGCTGATAATTGACATCCATTAAACATGGCACATGGAACTAGAACAATCTACCCCAGTGATCAAAATAAAGGGTTCAGTTTGACATTCCAACCACCTGAAGAAGGCTGGAGCATACAATGGCCAAAGCGTTGTGATAAATATGGCGACAAAGATGAGGACAATAGTCCGAATAATGCAAATAGTGAGCATTAAAAACCTTTCATCAACCATTGCAAAGTCTACAATGAGTAGTCATGCTTCCATTGGTACACATGTCACCATAGATCAAGGGATAAATGTTTCCACAATTTCAGAAATTCATCTGGTATAAACTCTAATAATTCACATCTGTTTGTCATGTGACAGTAATGGTAATATTAGCTGTTTCCTTATAAGGGAACATTCGGCATTCTTGGACTGAGCAGCCAGTATTACTTGAGTTACATTTTTCTTCATTTCTTGGCCAGTGGGCTGGAATCAAAATGTAGTAACTGTTTTCCTCCTCAGTAATGGTAATATTTTCCTCCTCAGTAACGGTAATATGTTTTCCTCATAGTAATGGTAATATTAGATGTTTCCTTATAAGGAAACATTCAGCATTTAGTGACTGAGCAGATTGTCCTACCTTCGGTTGAAATTTATAAAATCTTTCTCTTAAAATAATTTTTCAGGTAAATAGTTTTCTCAAGTCCAGTGGCTGTTATTGCTGTCATTATTTTAAATAGGTGCTACTCCAAAATCGCTAAAAAATGAGCATATCATGATAAAAAACATGTTCTAAATGTAATGAAAACATAGTTTTATTATCTTGATTTTTGACATGATGTTTTTTTTGGCTTATTAGAACTTGTAAAATATAAAGGTAAAATTACCTCCTGCCATGAGGCGTCCACTGCTCTCTAGTTCCGTATCAGTGTCAGCCAGTGCATTTGGGCTTGAACCCTGGAAGAAAACAAATAGATGTAAGTAATTGTGTCAAACAATTTCAAGTATTTTCTCATTAGTATATGTACAGGATTTGATGGGTAAATTGTCATTTAATTACTGTTTAATGCAAGCATACCTTTGGGAATTACTTTAATATCTTTTGAAGAAGTATAGAAAATGTACTTGATTGCAAACTAATAAGAGAAATTGTATCAGATGAACTCAAAATACAATGAGTCAAGGATCAGTTTATAATATATCCATGTTCAACTAATCCTGTGATGGATAACTAAGGATGCAATGGCTAAATTAGTGGCGTTTTATATTTTTTATTTCACACATATGCATTGTTTCCTTTTGATTTTGTAAACTGAACAGGATAGCAAGGTCAGTTGGGCACCATCTGTGAGAAAAAGAGCAATTCACTCTGCCAGAAATTTTGAAACGGCATGTTGTACTGTTTAGCATTCATGCCAGAAGCTTCAATATGAACATTTCAGGGTGATTTGGTGTCAATGAGGACAATATAGAAGATTTGAAAAGAGTTGGCTGAGTCTAATGGTGATTACAAAGGTACATTAACTCACAAAACTCACTCTGATCATTCTGATAAGAACTCCTGAATTTGTTGGTGAGGGCCTCAGATTCAACAGAAAGGCCTACATTGTGCCTTGCGGAGGTAGTGCTGCTCTGGCTCAAGAGGGTGGCTGCTGGAAGATCCTATCTCTGGCAACAGGACTCTGCACCATGCCACACAAGCAGGAGAATCCAGTCATGGCTGTCAGACAATTTCTGCTAACACATCACCCCTTATCACATCATCCCTTACATCCACAGATTACAACTCCTTTGATTATTATGTGAAGGGTGCAGTTGAGCAAGAGACCGACTAAACTCCTTGTAACACTAAAAATTAATTGAAGACATGGATTATGGCAACATTCACTAACATAAACAAGGAGACCGCCTAGAAGGGATTCTGAAGTTATTTGGAGGTTGTAGTTGAAGCTAATGGCAATTTTATTGAATAAATTTACTCTTTAGTGTTTCAAGATATTTTTGTGTAATTTTGGTAAATATATTTATTAAAATGAGATGTCAGTGTTATTTTCATTTTTGCACAATTTACATGACAATTTATCCATCGCGCCCTGTACAGTGGTTACCAAGTTAAACTTATAGATTTATTATTTCACATTATTTACATGCAAACTGTTGTCTTTGTCTTTGTCACAAAACTTTGGCCGTTGAGCCCTCTGGACTTCATTAGGTGCTTGTTGATCTGGGTAAAGAAATACCTTAATCCACTAACCTATTTTTTTCTCATGTCAGCAATTTTCTTAATTTTCTCATTTTTTTGCCTTCTCTTTTTTCTTTGTTTTAATTG
>CAHIKZ030000064.1:1755000-1797500 GCA_903632075.3 Acanthosepion pharaonis | reverse complement strand
ATTGTGAAGTATAATAAGAACACAAAGAACAAAGAAAAGTTAACTATGCTGATTGTATCACAGTGAACATGAAGAAAAGAAAAACAAAACTCTTCCAACAGAAGAGAAACAAGTATAAAAGACATACATTTTAAAAAGTATATATTAATGTATATACCAATATATTAAAACAGCCTATGAAAAGCAAGACAAAGAAAAAGAATTACTGCAAAGTGGTAAATTAAGAGAATATATATATATATATATATATATATATATATATATATAAAAGAAACTGACCAGTTAACAGTTTGTGCTATAATTCTTCCATTTGCCACTTTGCGGTAAGTAATTTTTTCCTTTATTCTTTCTATCTTTGTTTGAATATATTTATATATACTGTATGCTAATATATTATTTTTAAAATGTCTGCTTTTAAAATCAAAATAAGATACTGCAATGTCCATAAATTATTCAAGGATCAAAGAAAAAATTTCCATTACTGGCAGGTTTATTCTAGATTTGCAATATTCCAACACTTTCTAATTGTATTTCTCTATAGTTTTTTTTTGTTGTAGATTTTAATCTTTTTATTTAAATATTTTCTGGTCATTATATTTTGTAGGCAGAAGATAAGAAGGCTTTGTAAAAGCCAAGTTGATCAGGTTTTTGTATATAATCAATTCTACTTGGATTATTTACATTACTCACACTGTTATCCTCATCTTATTTGCCATATTTACAATGTTTCGTCTGTTATACACTCCAGCTTTTTCAGGTGATCGTTCTAGTTCCACGTGCCATGCCTTTTCTGGATTTAACTCAACTCTCCAAGTTTTGGTTCACCACTACTGTGGCCTGGTATTGAACTCACGACTCTTTGGGTCTAGCCACTGAATTTAACCAACATCTTGATCCACTGGGCCATGTGTCCTGGTGGATGAAATAAAGGGTTTAGTTTGAAATTCCAATCACCCAAAGAAAGTCAGAGTGTACAGCAGCCGAAATGTTGTGAATATGGCATTGAAGATGAGGATAACAGTTCAAGTAATGTAAATAATGCAAGTAATCACTATTCCTTATCTCAGAGATTAGACAGATAATCATTTCTAATCATATATTTACAGGTATCTATCAAATGTATAAGTGATCCCATTGGAAAGTAATAAACCATTTTGAAAATCGTGAGAACCAGTTGGATGATGTTGATGTAATTTGACAGCCAATCAAAACAGATCTTACTGCATTTGCATAAACAAACTGGTTAGGGGACTCAACTAGAAATAAGGTAACATTGAATATGTTTGTACCTTTTAGAATTTACCAAAATCAGACAAGTACAGTAATTTAAATATCTAGGAAGTGTTTTAACAGAGGACAAAAAGTGTGAACATTGAAATCCAAAGGTGTATTTAGACGACAAAAGATGCATTCCAAAAGCTAAGCAGAGTATTAAAAAACGTTAAAAACAAAGAAAAGTGTACTGAACTGTTACGTAAATGCTCAGCAATCTCCACACATGAAGAAGAGACTGGAACCAACAGAAATGTGGTTCTACAGAAGGATGGTGAGGATACCCTGAACTGAACATGTGAGCCATGACAAAGTTTTAGAGAAAATGGAAATGAAAAGGAAAATTATACTTAACAAAAGGAAGAGACAGTTGAAATTGCTAGGGCATATAATGAGGAAGAAGGTTTGGAAAATCTGATACTCACAGGACAGATTGACATGGCACATAGAAGAAGAATGAGTTTGAGTAAATGGATGGTGGAAAAAGGTTTAGGAGAGATAACAAAAAGACAAAATTTATTAAGAGCTACAAAGGACAGGAAATTGTGGAGAGTCATAGATGCCAACATGGGGGGATTATTAAAATATAAAATGAAATATTTTGTCTTAGAATAAATGTAGCCTAAATTGATGGGTGGGAAGATATTTCCTGAATATTCAATAAAAGGGGAGGCTGGAAATCTTGCATGTCTTAATTTTGCATTCCATGGCAAAGTGTTTCAATGCTGAAAATTAAAAGACAAACCAACAAAGAACCAGCTACACTCAATTCACACCATCTGCCATATTTGAAATACGTATGCATGTGCCTCCCTCTTAATTTGTTCATTATTTATCTATCTTTGCTGTTTCAAATATACATGCTAGGACATTTATTTCCCATTTTGAAGAAAAGTCCACCTCAAACATCCTTATACCAACTACATCTTGATTGAACTAAGGGAATTTCAGCACCCTATTCATGTAGATATATATATTTACACACACATAAACCTTGTTATACATGATACCATTGAGTTTCAAATAGATGGGGCTGAATGATTATTCTTTTATGGAAAAAAAAGTCCACTGAGGACAGCCTTATGCCAACAACATTGAGCAACTTCTTACCATGAAACACTGTTTTGATTTTTTTGCTTTTTAATCATTTCACCCTAAGCAAGGCATTAAAGCCACAAAGACACAAGGGCAATAAGTGAAGTATGAAAGAAAAAGAAAAACATTATT
Source organism: Acanthosepion pharaonis (assembly GCA_903632075.3). NCBI lineage: Eukaryota > Metazoa > Mollusca > Cephalopoda > Sepiida > Sepiidae > Acanthosepion > Acanthosepion pharaonis. Next base: position 1,795,001 of record CAHIKZ030000064.1, on the reverse strand, counting down.
AAAGAGCGAGAACAGTAAAAGAAGAGGAATCAAGAAGACAGTAGATAATGACTAATATTGCATTAAACTTTTGAAGATCAAATTTAGCTGGAAGAGAGTTCCACATGTGAGAAGTGTGATAGAAGAAACTATTAGCATAGAACTTATGGTTATATCTAACCAATTTAACGGTAAAATGATGAGACCTTACTGCTAATCTAGTACTGTGCTTAAATTCATAAAGGCCAGGTACCGTAGAGCAAAGTTCATCTGAACAATTACCATAAAAGTATGTTATTTACATTATTCAGACTATTGTCCTCATCTTTGTTATCATATTTATTACAACATTTCAGCCGTTGTACACTCCAGCCTTCTTCAGGTGGTTGGAAGGTCGAACTTAACCCTTTATTTCGCTCACTGGGGTAGACTGTTCTATTTCCACATGCCATGTTTAATCAGTTATCAGCTATCTCCTGTTAATTTCCCTCTGACAGTTCTCCACTGCCTTAACCGGGTATTGAACTCACACTCTTTGGGTCCTGTCACTGGATCTATCCAGCGCCTTTATCCACTGTGTCATGTGTCCTTGAGTGGAGAACTTTAATGATAATCAGTAAACTTACTATTTTTTCATTTTTTAAAAATAGTTTAAGAAAATCTAATTAAACAGATTGACTTATTTAGATAATTCCTAAATTTTTTTTTAGCTCCATTCATCTAACTTGTAGTTATGTGAAACAGCAGATGGCAACAATGCTTATTATGAACATTGTAGGTTTTCTAACTTCTGACTAAATTTCTATAAAAATATTGATGAATTTAAAAGAAATTATCAACAGAAACATTGCTTATATATAGCAATTTTTTAATTCTGAATTAAAAATAAATAACACAGAAAAACATTTATCAAAATATGCTTTTAAAAATTGAAATTTGAATTAAAATATTACTGCTAATGTTATAGATGCTATTTGTTAATATATATGAAAGGCTGGTAAACATTTATTATATGTGATGAGTCATCTTGTCGTAATGTAATGGTTAGCAAGATCACTACATCAATTATGACTGAGTAATGAGTTCAATCTTCACTGGGTTCTCCATAGGTTTGGTGTTGTGCCACATCTAAGCTATGCTTGGTAAATTGCTATTATATGTTAAGGATACAGAGTGTTTTGTTGTACTGACGTAAGGAGGAGATGCAGACAAAATTTACCCTTATGTAAATTCACAGAAGTCTAATAAGATTTCCATGGAAGATTTATTGAGTAATGTCCAGGTACAAGTTTGTTACTGATGCTTTAAACTTGACTAGGAAGGTGTCAAAATTCCTTCATGCTCTACAAGTCTCTAAATTAGTTGATCATGGAGTCCCACAACCCTTTTTTAAAGGCATAAGGGCAGCATATATACTGCAGCTATAGCAGAAGTGGTGTGTCTTGGGCAAGAGTTTTGTTTATGTTCTGTCCTTAGAGTTTTCTTTCTCCTAAACTGCATGCCAACCAAGGCTATATGACTCAGTCTCACCTGCTATTTATCCATAGTTGGGGGAGAAGAGATGTATTCATACCTTTCCCAAGAGTATTTACATGTAAGTGAATATAATGAACTCGACTGGAATTTGAACTTGGCTCTTTGATTTCAAATTCTGAGCAACTACACATTATGCCACGCTCTAAACTAGTAGAAAACCCACTAATGTTAAATTCATGTGGGCTGCAATAAAAAAATAGATCATTGCTCTCCACAGCTCCCTGGGATTTTTGCTTTGGCAAGAGTTGCTGGCACTTTTACTTACTCCTTCATCCAGTTATATAAACAAGTAGGTTCTCTCTCTCTCTTTCTATGTACAATATCCTTTCAACACATGGATGGTCATGGTTCTCCATGGCTTCTTGTCTTTTGTTGCTCTTGATAATATTTGCTATTTTATGACCTTTTTGTCATTTTTTGATAATTATTCCTTCATCTATTTGCCTAAACTTTCAAGTAAGTCATTTTTTTATCATTTCACCCCAAGCAAGGTGATAATGCCTCCAATACACAGGCAGATACTGGGAGTAAAAGAGAAGGAGAAGACTTTAGTGAGGAGATAGGACAATAAAAGAACAGCATTCAGTAAGATAGAAAATGATGATTGATGTTGCATTTAAATTATTGAAGGTGGTAGGGAAGCAAGAAACCAGAAGTGAGTTCCAAAGGCAAGAATCCAAATGTGTCTGAGCAGAAATCTACAACAGGGATTAGCTGACCAATTAAGCAGACAGGAATACTTGGAAATAAGCAGCCACCCATTACTGAGGCCAAAATTTCTGCCATTTAAAGCTGAGTCATAGAACGGCAATGATAGAAATTCCTATCATGAGTTGTGTCCCTTTAGGTTGTAGGCAATTATGGCTCTCCACATCTTATTCCTTTAGCTCTGAGTAATGTTTGTCTTTTTTCTCTCCCTCCCAATCTTTCTTCTGCCATTCATTTAAACATGCTTATTATGTAGATGATCATGGCTCTCCACAACTTCCTATCCTTTGTAGCTCTTAGCAATATTTGTCTGTTACTATCCCTCCCAATCTCCCTTTTGCCATCCTTTTTCACAGGCTTGTTAGGTAGGTGATCATGGCTCTCCACAACTTCCTATTCTTTGTCTCTTTTAGCAATTTTTGTCATTTTACTATCCCTTCCAATCTCTCTTTTGCCATCCTTTTACACAGGCTTGTTTGGTAGATGATCATGGCTCCCCACAACTTCCTAGCCTTTGTAGCTTTTAGCAATGTTTCTCTTTATAATATCTCTCTCACTCCCTATTCTACCATCTTATTAAGTAGGCTACTCACTATTTCCCTCAATCCCACTTGCCTTAAATATGTCCAATGAGTGTTGAATTTTCCAAGCCTTCTTTTCTCATTGTGTCCTCAAAATTTCAACTGTCCATTGTGATTCTAACTTCATGTTTTTTTTTTTTTCCTTTTTTGTTAAAACTACCTTGTTGTTTATGTTCTTATGGGTTAATTTTCAGTTTGGATTTAATCCAAGACAGTCTTTAAAAAGAAATTTGTGTATACCAATTCTGCCAGTATGTGGACGCATTTTACTTGATTTCTTTTTTATTATTGACTATATGAAAAGATTCTGAACCTTACATTTTTTTTCTTTTTTGTATTTACAAGATCTCTAGAATTATTCGTGTTGTCTGTCGACAAAAAAAAAGACAATGTTAGCACAATGCACACAATGCGACAAAAGATTTTGTTATTGTCATCTTTGTGCTCAGAATTTAAAAGAAGAAAATTCCCACTCATATGTGACAGTGAATGAGCTCTCAACAATAAGAGAGAGAAAAAGACACAGATAAAATGGAAGGTGTGCAGATATGGAAAATAATCAGGTATAAAAGAATGTAGCGTATTTGAAAACTTATAACAAATATTTTACCAAAATTCTAAAATTGTCCTCAAATAACAGAAGTTTTTTGGTTTAAGTTACTTGACTTTGGAAAATATAAATTCAAGAAATAATGGTGTAAGCATCCAAAAATAGAAAGAGCAGCTGTAGCTGAAACAAAATTCAGATGGTGCAGCCAATCACTACTGATAATGGTGCTCACTCCTGTTGGTCAAATAGACGATGCTTAGTAAGCTGACTCTGTAGGAAGACCACATGGCTGCCTTGCTAGAACAGAGCCGGTACAAACCACAGAATACTTGGTTATGAAGAAAGAAAGTTTCAACCATCTTCCTATAAGATAGGACAGTGAGCTGAGCTGTGTTAGCTATGCAAATGATTCCTTTGTCAGCCAACTGCTAAAGTTATAGGCTCCATAAAAGCAGGCACAATTTCTGGAAAGGGAGAGAGTCTGGCAGTGTGCTGTGTTGACCACACAATGCATTTGCAGTTCATTACCAAGGATTTCTGTTTGGGTTACCAGTGTCATTTCAACTTCATTTATCCTTGTTTGTGTTTATGGTATCTCGGCTGCTTTCATCCTGTACATGTGGTGTTCCGTGTGTTAGTCATGTCTGTGCTATGCTTACCGTGAACCAGTGTCCTGCTTGCTGAATTTTCCATCCCTCTTCATTAGCTCCCCCTTTCCTACTAAAATGCTTATGTGATCTCACCAGAAATAAATGTTAGTTTGTGATATTGTTGGTTCCGTGTTGTCACTGGCTTCAGCACTTCTGACCTCAAGGCCATTTCAAAGATGATTTCTTTTCTTATTCATTTTATTATTTAAGCAGGACAGATGTGTCAACATCAATTCTAGGAAATAGTGTGAAGAAGAACTTCAGGAGAATGCTTGCTCACTCATTGGCTTAGCATCCTGCCACAAGTGTCCTTAGCCTCTCTAAGTAATCTGAGTGCAGAAGCATGTCAACACTTAAAAATTCCTGCAGGCCTCTGCTGAATTTTCAAAATTTTTGTCTTATATCCAAAACTTAGACAAAGGCAATTCATCACTGTCAGAACACAACACCCAGGAGATATCCTGACCAATCGCTAATTATCCTGGACCAGCAGTCTGTAACAATATGGCATCATTCAAGGGACATGTGTGCAACATCTAAGGAGATTTACTTCTTTTTCCTCTTCTTTATATGTGTCTCTTCAGGATGCTGGCAATCATGGATGTTCCCTACTTCTTAGACTTTCTAACTCTTTTCAAAGTTTGTCATTTTACTATCCTCCCCACATTCCTTGTTTTGCCATCAATTTATACAAGCTTGTTAGGTAGGTGCTGTTTCCCCTCTGTCCTTCTTACCTTCAACATGTTCTGTGAGTGTCAAATTCTCCAAGCCCTCTTTCCTCATTATGTGTTGTAGAAATTTCAACTGTCTCTTTATGATTCTAAGTATACATATCCTTTTTGCTTCCATTTCCCCTAAAACTTCATCATTGCTCACATTTTCAGTCCATGGTATCATCAGCATCCTTCTGTAGAACAACATCTCTGTTGATGTGTCTCCTCTTCATCAATGTGGAAACTGCCATATAGAAAGATTGATATCATGTAGCAGTTCAATATTTTTTTCTATGGTTTTAACAAAATTTTCCTGTGGTTCTTAATACTTTGCTTAGTTTTGCCATTCCAGTTCACCTTTGGATTTCTGTGTCACTGTTCCTATCATCTGTTAAAACATTTCACAGATATATAAACTTCTCTACTTGCTTGATTCTGACAACTCTAATTCATATCTGTCACGTTTAGCTGTTCTTTTTGCCTATGATAATACATTCTGCCTTTCTAAAATTGATATTTAGGCCTTTCTTCCTTCACGACATTGTCTCACAATTGCTGCAGTTTTCATTCTGTGTCTGTTATCAATACAATGTCAGCTGTGTATCTTATGTTGTTAAGATTGTGTCTACTGATTATAAATTCTGGCAGGACTTCTAGTTCCGTTAATACTGACACTCTGTAAAGGAAAAATAAATCAGGCGAGAAGAGGAATTCTTGTTCATAAAAAAAATGAGAAAATAATTCTTTCTTTTAATATTTTGTGCAGATTGTAAATAATTATTTAATTTGAACTAATAAAGGCAAAACATTATCCAGATTACAAAATAACTGCAATAAACACTTATTTTTACTTATTATTACTCTATTTATATAATCAGTACTGACCTCTTCTCCTGTGAACATATGCCTGGGTCCGCAGTCAGTTTTTTCACTGACTTGTCAACTTCTGCCCAACACTGTTGCTTGATTCCTATTTATGTTAGTGTGAACAAAATTTGAAAAGCCCGGTGTACATTCAAATGAAATGAAGACAGGATTTGTATATATTTCTGAGATGAGATATTGTAATTATTGGCACTATTTACATTATTCAGAAGGTTGTCTTCATCTTTATTGCCATATTCACCTTCAACATCTGTCTATATTTCTGGTATGAGGTATTGTAACTATTGGCACTATCTATATTGTTCAGACTGTTGTCCTCATCTAAGTTGTCATATCCACAATGTTTCAGCTGTTGTACGCTATAGCCTTCTTCAGAATCTATATTTCTGAGATGAGGTATTGTAACTATTTACATAATTTACATTGTTCAAAATGTTGTCTTCATCTTTATTGTCACATTCGGTACGTTTCAGCTGGTGTATGTTCTGACCTTGATATTTCTTGGAATCAAACGCATGGCCTTGTGGATAAAAGCATTGGTTGATTGATCAAAAAAGTGACTTGACACAAAGAGTTGTGAGTTCAATCCCCAGCTTCAGCTGAGAGAACAAAATATTGGAGATTTATCAAGGTGAATTAACTAAAACTGAGATAACCAAAGGTATAGTATATGGAATTAGAACAATCTATCCCCATGTACTAAATAAAAGGTTTGGTTTGAAACTCCACCAAATATCACCTGATTTGGTTTGGTTTGTTTTGTTTTATGGCATATCCACCTCAATGGGTTATTTAATGCCGACAAAATTTTTATTCCTGGTAATGTTTTTCTTCAAAAATCTATTTCTGGGAATATTTTTCCTTGAAATCTATAGCTGGTCATATTTTTTCCAAAGAATGTATAGCTGTTTGTATTGCTGGTATTTTTTTTAAAGTATTGCTGATAATAATTTTTCCTTCAAAAATTATTGCTGGTAATAATTTTTTTTATTACAAAGTATTTCTGGTATTAAAACTTATTTTTACACAAGTTTGGGTGTTAACTATTTGCCCATAGCTGGGACCCTAACAAGTGCTACCACCCCGGGTAAAGGTGGACCTGGGAACACCAGCAATTAAGAGGTGGTTCCATGCTCCTCAAAACCTCTTGATCAGAGGCCTTGCTGCTGGACATAGTTTATCATCTTACCCAGGACGTGGATGTAGTTTATCATCATACCCAGGATGGAAAATATCATCTGAAGAAGGCTGGAGTGAATGTGGTAGTAAAGAAGAGGACAACAGTTTGAACAATGTAAATAGTATAAATGAAGATGAGGTATCGCAGAGTGAGAACAATCTTGAATATGGTCGTCTCAAGATATCCCCTTGATGAGAAAGTGTGTTGGTTCTGAAAAACAGTATTCTTTAATCATAGATCAGTTCACCTGGGTTAGTGAGTAGATAAATGACACTTGGAACATCTTCACTGCTACTTCTGTCTTCTCTCATGACAGTCTAACAGACCAGATCTTCCCCTCAGTCAATCAGAATGTACATCTGCTCTTACTCTAACCATAACTACTGCTTATCTAGTATGCAGTCTGACAATATAATTCCCTACCTTCTGACCAAGTGTGGTAGTAAAAGTTTTTATCTATTTATTTGTTTATTTATACATTTCATTTTCTTTTCCTTGCTTTGAGACAGTATATGATTGCTTTGAAACTATGACATCTTGATTTTACTGGCAATGCAGTCAGTGCTCGTATAATCAGCAGTTAAGCCAAGATAAAATCATTTACACTCCACTTGACTTTGTGACTGCCCTAAGCAATCAAGTGCACATCTATTGTGCACTTTGAATATTGATGCCACATATAGATTCTTGATAAACTCCAAAGAAGAATCTGCAATATTACTGGTCTTGACCTGGCATCTCAGTTTCAGACATTTCCCATGATGGTAATGTAGCTTTTTCTATAAACATTTCATGCTGGTTGCTCTGATGAACTTTGTGCTATGGTATATAGATTTATGATCAGCTAATATACAGTGACTGTGAAGGGCTAGATATTTTTGAATATAAAGGATAAAGTGGCCATAAATGTTGGAATATAGACAACAAAAGATGAGGACAATTAAAAATAATTCTCAGAAACTGAAACAGAAAGGTCAATTGGTACAATGGCTAAAATATTATGATAAAGACAACAAAGATAAGGAAACTGGTCCAAAGAGAATCAGTGTATAATAGTATCCTCACCTCATCATAGAACTTGAAGCAAAAAGGTCAAAGGGTATAGTGATAAAGACAGCAAATATGAAGAAACTGGTCTAAAAAGTATCAGTGTATAATACTAGCCATATCTCATCAGAGAAATTGAAGCAAAAAGGTCAGAGGGTATAGTGGTTAAAGGATTGTGATAAAGACAACAAAGATAAGGATACTGGTAAAAAAAGAATGTATAATAGTAACAACACCTCAACTCATAAATTGAAACAGAAATGTTAGAAGAAATATTTGCTAAAGTATTGCGATAAAAACAACCAAGATGAGGAAACTGGTCCAAAAATAATCCATTTTTAATGATACTAAACTCTATTATTATACTTAAATGTTTCCAAAATAAAGCATCCACATTTATCTCAGTGAAGACAAAATAATATTAAAAAGTAAACAAAATCTTCAGTTAAAAAGAAAGAAAAAATTACCAAGATACAAATCTTAAAATTTTTCCAAAAAACTAATGACAATTAAATTTCCGGTATGAGACAATTGAATCTTCTCTTCCAAAGATAACTGTTTGTGAATTTTTCATTTTTCTATTTACTGTGTTTCAAAGTTAGAAATGAAATCATGTAATGGGGGAAAAAATTCTGCATTGCACAAAGCAGCTGCACAAATGAATCTGTTTGGAGTTTCATGTAACCAAAAAAAATGATTTCTTACTTTCTTTTATTACAAATGGATTTTGATTTTTTAACAAGTTGTCACATCCAGAACCGTGGTTAGAGTTCAAACATTCAAAAATCAAAGTCAAAAATGTTGATCTTTTGAAGTAGAAAAACTCCTCTCACTTGAAAAGATGGTGAAACATAGGCATTTTATCTCTATTCACTCCTCATTTAAGGCTTATTACAGGGAAACTACAGTTCTCATATGAACACCGAAGTTGATTGTACAAGGCTCAATGTTGCTTAATGTTGAGTCTGGTCATTACCTAGTTGGCTGATTGCTTGGGAATACCAGATGCCGTAAGCTTGAATAGTGTAATGGATATTGGCTTGGAATTGAAAATCGGATACCTGAATTCCAATTCTAGTAAGGTTCATTATATTCACTTACAAACAAATACCCTTCTCCCCCCAGCTGTGGATTAATTAGTTGGACTTCAGATGGCAAAAGGTTGATAAGCTGGAAAAAAAAGAAAAATGAAAAATCAACAAATCCTCCTCATTTCAGCCTTGTGCCATTCTAATTTAAGCTTAAAAAATATGAAAAGACAGAATTTTAAATGTTGATTATTCAATGTATCTACCCGAATGACTGGTGCAACATCATCTTCCTAATCCCACACCTCCTCAGTTTTCCTTGTGTCAGACTACCCTAGCATTAAAAACATGAAAAGCCAGGCATTCAAATGGTCACTATTCAAAACTAATAGACTGTATCTGCTTGAAAGTTTGGTGCAACATAGTCTTCCTCTCTCACTCCTCCTCAGTTTGCCTTGTGCCAGACTATCCTAACATTAAAAATATGAAAAACAGGCTTTCAAATGGTGACTATTCAGAGCTGATAGACTGTATCTACTAGAAAGATTGGAACATTTTAATCTTCCTTTACCTATCCACTCAATCATATTTGGCATTGTGTCATACTAATTTGAGCTGAAAAGATATATAAAGCCAGGATTTCAAAGGTTGATTATTCAGAGCAAATAGACATTCTTGACATTAGTAACTGGTGCAATACAATCTTCCCATCTTAATTCACTCTTCCCCATTTGGTCTTGGGTGATAGCTTAATAAGTTTATTATTCCACCAGAAATATTGATTGCCGTATACGTCTTGGTAAAAATTCTAGATTTTGAATATTAAAACAAGCCTTGTACTGGATAAATCTCTGCTCCATAAACATTAATAAGAAGTTAATGGTCTTTAGAAAGAAATTGTTGCTTCTCTTTATATATCATAGGTGTAGGTGATCATGGCTCTTCACGATTTCCTGTCCTTTGTAGCTCTTAATAAATTTTGTCTTTTTCTTATTTCTCCTAAACCCTGTTTCACCATCCATTTACTCAAGATCACTAAGTATGTTATGCATTGTTTTCCTCTGCCCCTCTTGCCTTCAATCTGTCCTGTGAGTGTCAGATCTTCCAAGCCCTCTTTCCTCTTTATGTAGGCTATGAGTTGTTCTCCTCTGTCCCTCTTGCCTTCAATCTGCCCTGTGAATATCAGATCTTCCAAGCCCTCTTTCCTCTTTATGTAGGCTATGAGTTAATTTCTTCTGTCCCTCTTGCCTTCAATCTGCCCTGTGAGTGTCAGATCTTCCAAGCCCTCTTTCCTCTTTATGTAGGCTATGAGTTGTTCTCCTCTGTCCCTCTTGCCTTCAATCTGCCCTGTGAGTGCCAGATCTTCCAAGCCCTCTTTCCTCTTTATGTAGGCTATGAATTGTTCTCTTCTGTCCCTATTGCCTTCAATCAAGCCTGTATGTATTAGATCTTCCAACCCCTCTTTCCACATTATGTAGGCTATAAGTTGTCCCAGAAATTTCAACTGTCTCTTCCTGGTGTTAAGTATAAGTTTCCATTTCTCTAGAACCTTATTGTTGTTTGCATATTCCATCTATAGTGTCTTCAACATCCTTCTGTAGAACCTCATTTCTGTGGTTTCATGCTTCTTCTTCCTCTTTGAGGATATTCATTGCAATATAGGTGGACTCATATTATGTAATGGTTCAGTCCTCTTTTTTGTTTATAATATAATGTTTTCTGCTTTTTTTTAAATACTACTTAAAGCTTCCTTTTTGTTTATATTTTCTCTAAAACTTTATCTTTATTCACATGTTTAGTCCTTGTTTTCCTCAGCATCCTTCTGTAGAATCACATTTCTATTTGTTCAAGTTTCTTCTTCATATCTTGCTTACAAGTTTGTAAATATAAAATGCTGGTATGCTTTTTTTGTGTTGATGAGAATAAAGATTTCCTCGGGGGGATAATCAATAACATTTAGTGAGTTCAACTCAGTCAAAAAATATTGATTATCTGCTTGGTGGAAATTCTATAGGTATTAGCAAACATTACCTCAAGTCTTTAATCTTGTCTCATGCTTTACCTGTATCTTCACATTCTCTTCCTTATCCTTTCCAATCTCCATTGCTCCTACATGTTTATAGCAAGGTTTTATGCAATTGTGTATTAGTTCCATGTGTAAAAAATGAGTAAGAAATGCACGAATATATTTAGATACGTCTTTTATTTTTCGTTTGTTTTATCATTCTCTATAACTATGGAGGTTGTCCTTAATAGCCAATCCTCAGAGGCATATCAGATCAATTTTCATGTCCCCCAAAGACTCTGTCTTCATTCCAGAGGAGAGATCAAGTGCCAGGCTCTGGTGAAAATTCTCAAGAACAAAGAAAATGCATTAATTCTCTTTCATGTGTTTGAGTTTTATTAAAATTCTAATAATTGCTTTTTAAAACAGTAAACATTACCAAGAGAGTTGAGGTAGTGTGCAGTGATAGAGGTAGCAGCAGAAAATCCTTTTGAAAAAACATTTTTTTTTGCAGGCACAAAGGTTAAACTTTGCTGCAAAAAAAAAAACAAAGTATAAGTTTTCATACTTGCAAACAAGTTAAATAATGAGTATGGGTGAGATAAAAATAAATATAGACAGAGAAGAATTACTAGAAAATTATTTCCTCTTCTTTTTCCTCTCAGAGTTAAAAGGATTCATTAAATAAAGATAAGCTTCCACAGAACTGGAATTTTCATAAGCAATCATCGCTGAATTTATCCTGATAAACACAAAAAATTTTTGATATCTCAGATTGAGTCAGTTTAACTGATACTGACATATCTCAAAATAGATTTTCATTTAAATTATTAATTTGATATAACTAAATCAAGGTCATGAACAAGAGAAAAAGCCCAACATGTGAGTTATGAACTAGAGATAGAAATATTAAGCAGGTGCAAAAGTTCAAATATATCGGAAGTGTTTAAACAGAGGATGGAAACTGGGACTCTGAGATTCAAATGGACATTGGACTAGTGAAAGAAGCATTTCAAAAGCTAAGCAATGTGTTGAGAAATGGAAAAATTTTGTTGGAAAAAAGAAAAGAATGCTGGATTACTATGTGATATCCATCCTCTTATATGGCAGTGAATGTTGAACAATCTCCCCAAGGGGAGAGAAAAAACTAGGAGCAGCAGAAATGTGGTTCTACAGAAGGATACTAAAAATTCCATGGATGGAGTGAGTAAGCAACAAGGGAGTCTTAAAGAAAATGTTCAACTGAAAGAACACAAAATCATGAAAAGATAGCTGAAATTCCTTGGATGCATATGTGGAAGGCGGGCTGAGAAAACTCAACCCTAACAGGAGATATTGAGGGTATGAGAGACATGGAGAGGTAGCAAGCTAGTTACCTGATGAGATTGCATGAATGGATGGTGGAATTGGGGTGTGGAGGCCTTAACAAAAGGAGAAAACTGCTAAGAGCCACATGAGATAAAAAGTTGTGGAGAGTCATGATCACCTATGTCCTGAAGGGATATGGCACATAGAAGAAGAATAATAGGAAGGATAGAAAGTTGTGGAGAGTCATGATCGTCTATGTCCGATGCAACACATAGAAGAAGAAATCATTGAATATGTGACTTAGGCCTGTATAATTAAAAAATGTGAAAGGCAATGTACTATTGAGTATGTTTGAAGCAAGGTCAAAAATCTTGTGGGGCGGCAGGAATCTCCACTCACCACTATTAAGCATTGGAAGATGTCATGGTTTGGTCACATCATATGGCATAATAGTCTCTTCAAAACCATCGTGCAAGGCACTGTTGAAGGCGGACACAAATCGAACGGCAATGCTAGTCAGACAAAATCAAATACTGGACAGACCTGACCATAAAGGAACTCTTGAGAGCCACTGCAAACAAATCATCCTGGAGGAGATTGTCTGTTTCTTCTGTCCTTAGGTAGCCCTTGATGATTGAAGCAGTTAAGAGACTGATGATGATGATGAAGGGCCATATTAATCACAGAAAATCACACACTGACCACAGGAGTAAATTTTTAGAGTAAATTATGAAGTATGAGTCAGAAAGAAACAAAGGTATGGCAAGAAAATTCTTTTTTTTTCAATGAAATATTGTTCAAATAAAATCATGCTTCCATAAAACTAAATTTTTCATATGAGATCAATCATCTGATGAACACAAAAATTTACTATTTTGAAATCTATTGATAAACTACATCGGGTAGACATGCAAACCACATCTGACCATGAGTTGTATTTTGTGCAGGCCTGATTGAGATGATCAGTGAGAAAGCATAACTGACACCAGTTCAGGAGCTTCAGGAATAGAACAGATACTACACACTTATTATTATTATTATTCTATGCCCTTCAGGACATTGGCAATCATGGCTTTCCACAATTCCCTGTCAATGTATCTCTTAATAACTTTTGTCCTCTCTTCAAAACCCTGCTCCTGATACATTCGATCAAGCTCTCCAGGTTGGTTGTGTGCTGCATTCAATCTGTCCTGTGAGTATTAAATTTTCCAATCCTCCTTTCCTCATTATGTGCCCCAGAAACTTCAACTACCTCTTCCTGATGTTAAGCATAAGTGTCCTTTTTGTTGCCATGGTCTCTAGAACTTTGTCGTTACTCATATATTTGGTTCATAATATTCTCATCAGCATTCTGTAGAACCACATTTTTCCTTTGAGTCTCTTCTTCATCTATGAGAAGATTTTCCAGCATTCACTGCCATGTAGGTGGACTGACATTATATAATTTAGTACTCTTCTCATTATTTCTAATGTGATTTTTCTGTTTCTTTTGCTATCACAATGTGCCTTCGAATTTCCATGCTGCACTTTCTGTCCTCTGTCAATACGCTTCTGAGTTATCTAAATTGTTGCACCTGTTTGATTTCAGTATCTCCAATCTGTAATTTGCATGATGGGCTTTTTTTCCTTTTGCTAACATCCATATCCTAGATAAAAAAATAGATATAGACAAGTGGAATAAAAGTATTGATTCTTGGCTAGCTTAGATGAATCAAGGATCAGACAGACATTATACTGTTCTCTGAGGTAGAAAAGCCTAAAGATTTACATAGAAACAAACAGAATAGTATTTTCCAAGGTACTTTAAAGTGTATTGATTGATTTTTTTATAGTATATCAACCTTTTGCAGGTTATTGAAAGGTAGAAAATATTTTTAGATTATAAGAATTTTTTTGAGTTATTAATCATTTACTGATACAAGTTCCACTAATTAACCCATAGCTGGAGGAGGAAGAGGTGGATTTATACCTTTCCCAAGGGTACTTGCATGTAAGTGAATATAATGAAGCTGACTGGAATTAGGACTTGGCTATGTGATTTCCAATTCCAAGCCATTATCTATTACACCACTTGTACATCCAAGCTTACAACACCTGTTATTCTCAAGCAGTGACTCATTTAGGTACTGACTAAGCTCGACATTGCTTAACTTCAGTGATTGTTCAAGAACCAGTGTTTCAATGTGATGCAGCTGTAAGCCTCTTCAAAGTATAACATATTTATAATTTTTTATCTATTTTCTTTAATTATAAATTTTGTTAAAGCTTTTATAATCGTTTATTGTATGGGTAACAAAAGATGAAATGGTTGCAATTCATTCTTCATAAAATATTCATCCTTTGATTGTACTTTTTTGTTCAAAATCAAAAAAAAAAATCTTTAAAATCATTCATCATGAATGGATGTTTCTTTGTAAATTGCAGGAAATTAAAAAAGAACATATTAAAATTAATAAATTCATTAAATTTCAATGAGAATTTTCAATTCTTCAATTCTGCTGCGATCATGGTTCTCTACAACTCTTTTTTTTAATCATTTCACCCCAACCAGGGCAATAAAGTCACTAACATGCAAAGGATTACTGAGTTTTACAGAATATGAGAAAAAAAAAAAAAAACACTATTAAGGTGAGAGAACAATGAAAGAACAGAAATTAAGAAGACAGAAGATAACAATTGACATTGCATTCAAATTTTTGAATATCAAACTTGACTGGAAAGCAAGAGATAAGCTCAAGAGAAGAAACTGTTAGCATAGAAATTACAGTTACATACAGCCATTTTAATTGTAAAAAGATGAGACCTAGCTGCCAATCTAGTACTGTGCGTAAATTCGTAAAGTCTAGGTACTATCAAGGAAAGTTCATCAGAACAATTCCCAAGAAAGAATTTATAGAAAAAGGCACAGGGAAGCTAGATTATGCCGGTGAGAAAAGGGACTGAAGCCAAGATGCAAGGTCAGGATCAATAACATTGCAGATTATTTGGATTTTATCAAGAATCTCTAAATATACTGAGTGTAACAGCAAAATTATCCAAATCATGTATAAAATATAAAATAAAAAACTGTCCAACATTCACTGCCATAAAGGAGGACAGATGTCACATAGCAGCTCAGTACTCTTTTCTTTGTTACCAAAGAAATCTAAGTGCCTCAAATGATATGTTTGGGAAATTATGTCTCTTTTGATTCATGACTGACTAGGCAGAAAATTTTCCCACAGTATGATTGCCATTTCTTTTTGCAGTAGACTGGTTGCCAACCAAGGCTATAGGAGTCAGCTTGTCCTGATATTCAACCCATATTTCCTTAATTAACATTTAATCAAATTACATTCGAATAAAATGATTAACAATAATATATTGTTGGTAGTAACAAATCCTGGTAGAACATCTCTTAAGATCAGTCAAAATGTTTATGTTAAATAAATCCATGAAAAAACACCCTTTTCTCACACCCCTTTCTGTTTTTGCGCAGTTCCTTTTCTAATCATATGCAAGTGATTTGTTTCCAGTAAATGGTTTGGATTATTATAACGTCTTTCAAAAATCAAAAATGTTTTCCTTGCTATTCAAATAGATCTTTGTACCATGCCTTACCATATGCTTTTGTCTAGAATAAGAAATGATGTACTGAGAGAATTTTCGTAGCCAGTTGATTTGTTTAATTTTTTTACAGCTTATCAACCCTTTTCAGATTATATGAAAGCAAAACATATTTCAGATTATAGGAGGGTTGCTTACAGTACCTGATATTCCCAAGAGATTTCACATCGAAATACTGACTGGGCTTGAAGCCAGTTGAAAATTTCAATGAGTAACTGTCTTTATAAAGTGGATAAAGGCGTTAGTTAGATCCAGTGACAGGATCCAAAGAGTGTGAGTTCAATACCCAGTTAAGGTAGTGGAGAACTTTCAGAGGGAAATTAACAAGAGATAACTGATAACTGACATCCATTAAACATGGCACGTGGAACTAGAACAGTCTACCCCAGTGAGCAAAATAAAGCATTCAGTTCGACATTCCAACCACTTGAAGAAGGCCGGAGCGTACAACGGCCAAAACGTTGTAATAAATATGGCGACAAAGATGAGGACAATAGTTTGAATAATGTAAATAATGTTCAATGAGTAAGTCATATTATTTAGACCAATGTTTTGTTTATAATGGAAACTGAATTTTTTCACATTAAACTATTTAACCTTGTTGTCATTTATTCTTATTTCTTTTAGAAAGGAAAATTTTGTTACTTAATTAGATTTTTTGAAAACAAAAGCAACCTCAATTTCAAAGAAAATTCTTGCTCTCAAGACCAAAGAACTGATAAAAGAATTGTTTCCCAGCATTGTCTTTGTTTCCAACTTTATAAGAAATTAAATTATTTCCTTAATTAACATTCAATCAAATTACATTCCGATAATATGATTAGCAGCAATATCTCGTTGCAATATATAAGCAAAATTCAGACATCAACACAAGACGTAGCTAATTCTAAAGAATCTCATTAACATTTAATTAATAATGAAAAGATTTAAACTATGTTTTCACCTTTTCACAGACACTGGTACATCAATGTGTGACAATTTATCAACTGAAAGTGATTGCGTAATTGAACTCTATGAATCCAGTGCTTCCACAGATGCAGAGGTTCTGGAAACGTCAAATACGCCTGATGATTCCTCAGGAGACAATTCACCAACACACAGAATGAATGATGATGCACCAGGATAAAAAGACAAAGACCCACTCCAAGTTGTTTGATTTATGATCATAAGATCAGGGGGGAGTGTAAAAAAGAAAATGGCAACTTGCCTCATCATTTTCCTTTGATATCTGTATACTGTTGTCAGCAGGCCCCTTTTCCTCATTATTTGTCCAAGAAATTCCTGTTTGCATTTTCCTTACAAATTCCTTCACAGGTTCAGCTCATGTTATTCTCAGTGACCTTCTGTAGAACTATATCACTGTTGCCTCATGACTCTTCATCTCTGAGGAGATTGTCTAACATTTACTGACATATACGAGGAACAGTATTACATAACAATTCAAAAGAGGTTTAAAACAGAGTATGAAATGATTGTTATAAAATCTGTTTAACAGCACAAATAAAACCCTATTATATAATCTGTTTAAGGACTTTCTGATTCTATGTACCATGTCCCTTCAGAAATGGGTGATCATTAGTCTCCATAACTTCCTATGCATTGTAGTTCTTAGTAATATTTGTCCTTTCACTATACCTCCCAATTTCTGTTCTCTCATTCATTTACAAAGCTCATTAGGTAGGTGAAATAGCTCTCCACAACTTCCTATCATTAATATCTCTTACCAATGTTTGTCCTTTTACTATTCTACCAAGTCTCTGTTCTCTCATTAATTTACACAAGCTCATTAGATAGCTTGTAATGGATCTCCACAACTTCCTATCATTTATATCTTGTCAAATTCTTCAAACCCTCTTTCCTCATTGGGCATCCAAGATATTTCAACTGTATATTTCTGATTTTGTGTCCTTTCTGTTTGCATTTTCATTAAAAATTCTTTTTTATTTACATATTTAGTCCATGTTATCCTTCTGTGGAACCATCATTGCTGCCTCAAGTGTCTTCTTCATCTGTAAGTATATGGTCCAGCATTCATTGCTGTATAAGAGGACCAGTGTTACATTTATTTGTTTTGTTTGTTTAACAGCATATCAACTCCTTATGGATCATTTAATGTTGAAATTTAAACTTTTTGTGAGCTTTGAAGTAATTATATATGTTATTCTACTTTCACAATTGAGTACATGGTAGATGATACTCTGCTTTTGTGCATATAAATGTTTGTGTGGACATAATTACTAGATGTAATATGTGTGTTTTATGTTGTAGTCTGTTGAAGTTATATTTTGGAATACCATTTGATTTCTCTAAGAAATTGTATGATATTCTATGGATTAATGTCATGAAAGAGTTCTTTCCTGTTGGTTGTGTGGTTGATTTTGCTTTGAGGCATATCAACCTCTGTGGGTTATTTAATGCCGAAATCTAAATAATTTGTACATAATTTATATTTTCAGGGCAAAGGTATGCTTCTTACATATAAAATGTAATGTTGGTAATTATACTTTAAAAAAGTAATTTCATATATATATATATATATATATATATAGTGTTGCATTGTCATTTCTCTATAAAAATGTATTGTTGATTCTTATTTGGGGGTTGACTATTTGCCTATAGCTGGGACCCTAACAGATGCTACCACCCTGGGTCAGGGTGGACCTGGGAACAATAGCAATTAAAAGGTGGTTCCATGCTCCTCAAAACCTCCAATCTCCCAATTAGAGGCCTTCCTGCTTGATGCAGTTTATCGTCATACCCAGGACGACCAGTTTTACTTAAGAGTTCAGCACTCTTTTCTTTGCTTCTAATGAAATTTTCCCATTTTCCTGCATCTTGAAACTATGGACAGAAAATGTGAGAAACAAAGAATTTCTAAGAATAGAAAGTACAAAGCAAAGGCTAACAAGTAGAAAGTGACAGCTATAATGTTCAGGACACATCCTGAGGAAAGAGGGCAAAGAGAATTTAACACTCAGAGGGCACACTGAAGGTAAAAAAGGCAGAGGAAAACAGTGAGTAAATTTATGAAAGAGTAAGTACAACAAAGACAAAGAAGAATTATTAGGAAGAACAAAAGACAGGAAGTTGTGGAGAGCCATGATCTCTCATATCCTGAAATGACACATTACACAGAACATCAGTCTGCTACATATCCCTCATGTTCACTTCAACTTGATCCACCAAATCAAACAGTCTTATGGATATAATCATGTTGAAACACCATTTCCTGTATGATTACTGATGTTAAGCAATGTTGAGCCTGGTCAGTGCCTAGATGAATGACTGCTTGAGAATAACAGGTGTTGTAAGCTTGGATGTACAAGTGGTGATAATGGTTCAGGACTGTTAATTGGAGAGACGAATTCCAATTCTTGTTGTGCTTGTTATAATCACTTATGCGCAAAAACTCTTAAGAAAGGTATGAACACATCTCTTCTCCCTCCAGCTATGGGTTAATTAGTGTAACTTGTATCAGTAAATCATTATTATCTCCAAAAAATTCTTACAATCTAAAAATATTTTCTGCCTTTCAATAACCTGGAAAAGGTTGATATACCGTAAAAAATCAATCAATACACTTTAAAGTACATTGGAAAATACTATTCTGTTTGTTTCTATGTAAATCTTTGGGGCTTTTCTACCTCAGAGAACAGTATAATGTCTGTCTGATCCTTGATTCATCTAAGCTAGCCAAGAATCAATACTTTTATTCCACTTGTCTGTATCTATTTTTTTTTTATCTAGGATATGGATGTTAGCAAAAGGAAAAAAAGCCCATCATACAAATTACAGATTGGAGATACTGAAATCAAACAGGTGCAACAATTTAGATAACTCAGAAGCGTATTGACAGAGGACAGAAAGGGTAGCATGGAAATTCGAAGGCACATTGTGATAGCAAAAGAAACAGAAAAATCACATTAGAAATAATGAGAAGAGTACTAAATTATATAATGTCAGTCCACCTACATGGCAGTGAATGCTGGAAAATCTTCTCATAGATGAAGAAGAGACTCAAAGGAAAAATGTGGTTCTACAGAATGCTGATGAGAATATTATGAACCAAATATATGAGTAACGACAAAGTTCTAGAGACCATGGCAACAAAAAGGACACTTATGCTTAACATCAGGAAGAGGTAGTTGAAATTTCTGGGACACATAATGAGGAAAGGGGGATTGGAAAATTTAATACTCACAGGACAGATTGAATGCAGCACACAACCTACCTGGAGAGCTTGATCGAATGTATCGTGGAGCAGGGTTTTGAAGAGAGGACAAAAGTTATTAAGAGATACATTGACAGGGAATTGTGAAAATCCATGATTGCCAATGTCCTGAAGGGCATAGAATAATAATAATAAGTGTGTAGTATCTGTTCTATTCCTGAAGCTCCTGAACTGGTGTCAGTTATGCTTTCTCACTGATCATCTCAATCAGGCCTGCACAAAATACAACTCATGGTCAGATGTGGTCTGCATGTCTACCCGATGTAGTTTATCAATAGATTTCAAAATAGTACATTTTTGTGTTCATCTCATATGAAAAATTCAGTTATTAAGAGATACAATGGATGGGAAATCGTGGAGAGCCATGATCGTTAATGTCCTGAACTCAAACAGGAGTAACAATTTAGATAACTGGGAAAAACATTAACAAAGGACAGAAAAATTTTTTTAGTAAAACTTGTATCACTAAATCATTATTTACTTTATTCAGACTATTGTCCTCATCTTTGTCGCCATATTTATTACAACGTTTTGGCTGTTGTATGCTCCGGCCTTCTTTGGGTGGTTGCAATGTCGAACTGAACCCTTTATTTCGCTCACTGGAGTAGATTGTTCTAGTTCCACATGCGTGTTTGATGGATGTCAGCTATCAGTTATCTCCTGTTAATTTTCCCTCTGAAAGTTCTCCACTGCCTTAACCGAGTATTGGATAAAGGCGTTGGTTAGATCCAGTGACAAGACCCAAAGTGTGTGAGTTCAATACAAAAACATCAACCTAGAGTTTTCTGATAAAATGTAATATGGAATAAAACTAGGAATAAAATAATAATAATAATAATAAAGGAGGAGGTATGGTGGAGTAATGGATAGTGGCTCAGATGGAAGAATCAGAGAGCCACATTTGAATTCCAGTCAAATCCATTACATTCACTTATGTGCTAATACCCTTGGGAAAGGTATGAATCCTCTTCTTCTCCCCCAGCTATAGGTAAATAGCAGGACAGACTGGGTTCTATAGCCTTGGATGGCAACTGGTCTACCGCAGAAAGAAATGGTAACCTACTGTGGGAAAAAAATCTGCCTCGTTAGTCATATATCGAAAGATACATGATCGCCTAAGTGTGTATCACACATGGCACATAACTAACTGAATAATGAAAAGTGTATTGAGCCAGAGTGTTAGAATAAAAAGCAACAATAATAAGATGTAAGAAAACTAGTAATAAAATAATAGTAATAATGAAGTGTGTATTGACCCAGAGTGTTGAGATAAAAAGCAACAATAGTAAGATGGAACAAAACTAGTAATATAACTCTTTTCAAGTTTAACTGCAGTAGCCATATTGCCAATTTCGGTCAGTCATTTTTTAGTTATCACAGTCGGATTTGATAATATAACCTTGAAATCTGAAAACACTATTGACCAAACTGTTAGTGTTACTATCTGTTGAAATGTATAAAAATCTTTTCTTAAACATGTTTAAGCACCAGTTCCTGTATAGTCACTGAAGTTAAGCAACATTGAACCTGGTCAGTGTATGGATGGGTGACAACTTGGGAATACCAGGTGCTGTAAGCTTGTATGTGTGGATAATGTAATGGTTTGGAATTGTTAATCAGAGAGCCGAGTTCTAATTGGGTTCATTATATTCACTTATGTGTAAATATCCTTAGGAACAGTATGAATCGACCTCGTCTATAAGGTCTGATCATAATGAACTTGTCTGGGATTTGAACTTTCTGATTTCTCATTCTGAGCATCTAATGTCACCCCCACTGAAGTGGGTGACAATGAGTATATTTAAACTGATAACTGTTCCAAATTGGTCCATATTTAGACACTGAATCAATATGATTGAGTTGCTAAAAGGCATGCAGGTTAAGTGGCCTGATTCTTGGCTGTTTGACTTTTATTGATGTCATAAAATAATTGTATTTTTATGCTTTATACATCACATATCTACAGGAAAAATTTAATTATTAAAACCTAATATTGCAACTTGGTTTTTTAATTTAAATCCTTCAGTTGCCTATTATGCAACCTATTCACTGATATTGTTAAAAGATCAATAACTTCTCTGCTCTCTTCTTGCACCAAAATTCTTCATTTATAGATTACCAATTTCATATATATATATATATATATATATATATATATATATATATATATATATATATATATATATATATGCAGAGATGTGACTGAATTAAAAATTGGCAAGTTAGATCTACTTTTGCAGAAGGTTGTGTTACATATCTAAAATATATGACTGTATCTATTAGCATATGCAAGAAATTTGACTTCAGTTGAATAGTGTAAAATGAATTTTTTGGCATCAGTTACCACAAACTTGAAGCAGTCATATTTTCCAGCAAAATTGTCATTGTAAGTGTTCCATGAAATTCTATGAGAAAGTTTGGCACTACTTAAGTTAACTGGTCTGCTCATCAAAAAATAGAGGGAATAAATTGGTGGACAATTTTTATAGATTAGCATTCATTAGATTTTCCTCTGCCCATGACATTTGTCATAATAAAAAAAAATAGTGATTTTATTATTTTACAAGTGGGGGTCCTGTTCATAATATAAATACAATGTTAAATTGAACCCCAACTTCTTTAAAAAAAAATTTTATTTATAAATTTCCAGGCTTACGGCCAGATGTTGAAATACCGGTTCTCATCCAATCACCAAAGTTAAGCAACATAGAACCCAGTCAGTGCTTAGACGGGTGACCACTTGGGAATACCAGGTGCTGTAATCTTGGATGTGCAGGTGGTCTAATGGATAATGGCTCAGAATTAGAAACTGGAAAACTGTGTTCCAATTCCAGTTGGGTTTGTTATATTCACTTACCTGCAAATACTCTTGGGAAAGGTAAGAATCTACCTCTTCTCTACCCAGCTATGGGTCAATCAGTAGAAATTGTATCAGTAAAGCATTCAGTCAGTTAAGTGCCAAAAGTGATACACACTTTGGTGATCATGTCTCTTTTGATTCATAACTGACTAGGTAGATGATTTTCACACAGTAGGTGGCTATTTCTTTTTGTGATAGACTGGTTGCTAACCAAAGCTATAGAACCCAGTCTATCCTGCTATTCAACCCATAGCTGGGGGGAATAGAGGTGGATGCATACCCCCTTCCTATGGGTATTTGTATGAAAGTGATTGTAATGAATCTGACTGGAATTTGAACTCAGAATATTATCTCAAAAATTCTTAAAATGTAAAAATATTTTCTGGTTTAAAATAACCTGTAAAAGTTTGGTAAATTGTAAAAAAACAAATCACTCAATCAAGTATTTTTGTTTTATAATCTTATAGCTCCCTTAAAAATTGAAAAGTATTTTCTAAGCTTAGCTCAGTTTGGTATAAAGCCACAATTTTGAAGTAACTACTGAGGAACAAACTCATTGTAATTGTTTCTGTATCTTGCTTCTCAACCATAAGATTACTCTGATATTTCCTAAGATTAAAATAACCTACAAAAGGTTGATAAGCCATAAAAAACAAATTAATTAATCAATTTGTAAATGTCCAGAAGTTAACCATCAGTTATGTATGGTAGAGAAGAACCTGATTGGCAGAAGAAACAGAAAAAGGTAAATGTTATATCATTTCAGGTTGTAGGTTATCATAAGGAAACACGGTGTAGTAATGAATAGCGACTCAGATTGAGGAATTGGAGAGCCGAGTTTGAATTCCACTTGAAACCATTACATTCACTTATGTGCTAATACCCTTGGGAAAGTTATGATTCCTCTTCTTCTCCCCTCAGTTATGGGTAAATAGTAGGACTGACTGGGCTCTATAGCCTTAGATGGTAACTGGTCTACCAGAGAAAGAAATGGTAACCAACTGTGGGAATAAATCTCCCTCGTCAGTCATATATCAAAAGATACATGATTGTCTAAGTGTGTATCATGCATGGCACATAACTGACTGAATAATGAAAAGTGTATTGAGCCGGAGTGTTAGGATAAAAAGCAACAATAATAAGATTTAATAAAACTAGTAATAAAATAATAGTAATAATGAAGAGTGTATTGACCCAGAGTGTTGAGATAAAAAAGCAACAATAGTAAGATGGAACAAAACTAGTAATATAACTCTTTTCAAGTTTAACTGCAGTAGCCATATTGCCAATTTCGGTCAGTCATTTTTTAGTTATCACAGTCGGATTTGATAATATAACCTTGAAATCTGAAAACACTATTGACCAAAATGTTAGTGTTGCTATCTGTTGAAATGTATAAAAATCTTTTCTTAAAAATGTTTAAGCACCAGTTCTTGTATGGTCACTGAAGTTAAGCAACATTGAACCTGGTCACGTATGGCACATAACTGACTGAGGTGTTCATGGCTTGCTATAAATTTATCTTCTGCGAATAACTATGACTTCTTGGGAAAGAGAGTGGGGTGGTTTCCTGTTGCCTTTGCCATAGTTTTGAATCTGTATATTTTCCTTCTCCTATACTGACTAACAACCAAGTTTAGAACAACAATTCTATACTCTCAAATCTGTGAGGAAATTGTCCATCATTCACTGCCATATTTTGGAGGATTGATATTAAATAGCAGTTCAGTACTATTTTCTTTGTTTCTGTTGCCTAAGTCTCCTCTTCACCTGTGAAGAAATTGTCTAGCATTTGCTGCCACATAGAAAGATTGATATTACATAAAAGTTCAGCACTCTTCTCTTTGTTTCTGTTGCCTCAAATCTCCTCTTCATCTGTGAGGAAATTGTCCATCATTCACTGCCATATTTTGGAGGATTGATATTTTCTTTGTTTATGTTGCCTCAAGTCTTCTCTTCATTCGTGAAGAAATTTTCTAGCATCCGCTGCCACATTGGAGGATTAATATTACATAATAGTTCAGAACTTCTTTGCTCCTTATAAAATTTTCCTGTTTCTTATTACTTAGCTTTTGGAAGGTATCTTTTACTTTACTAATAGATCTTTGGATTTCATTGTCACCTTTTCTCACCTCTGTTAAAAAAAAAAACTTCCCAGATATTTAAATATTCATACTTGCTTGATATTGGCATTTCCAATTCACAATTCACATCTTCCGGCTCTAGGTACCCCCAACCTCTCTCTCTCTCACACACACGCATACTAGATCCTGACTTCTTTGCATAGGGAAGACAACGATGACAAGAACTTCATTTTTTATGACTAGCAGGAGAACTATTTTTGGCAGCAGTCACACAGAGCAGGAAACTGCAATCAATTGCATTATGTCAAGAACTAAGGGAACTGTGGCTTGATATGGTACCGATACTACCAGAGGTTGTAAAAGATATTGATCAGTTGAAAGTCTAGCTTTAGATACTGATGGCATCCTTCCAGAGATCTGGAATGCTGGTGGGAGCAGAGTAAAATCACTCAAGACTTTAGAGATAGGTATTATAAACCTAGCACTACTTAAATTGAGTGGTCCCCTTATATTATCATTCATATGACTGTCTTCTACCCATGATATTTGCAAGAAAAAGAATATATTGATTTTTATCATTTTAGAAGGGTGATTAAGAATGGAGTATCTCTGAGCTGGTACTGCCCAATTCTCACTGTCCAGTCTTGATAGAATTCAAAAGTGCTTACACGGCCTTATGGGTGATGAATTATTTTCCACATTGTGACCCTTATCCCACAGACAAAAAATTGCTAGTTTCCTAGGATTTTATTGCTATTACTATGGCAGATGTTCAGATGAGTTATATTCCTTAGTCCCACCAACTCAGACCTTCCTGGCTAGGACCCACAGGGCCATATTCACGGTGCTATGCTGTCTCCATTCCCTTCATATTCCTTTGATAAGGAATAAATTCTTCTCAGACAGCTCACAAGTGGATGCTTCCTTGACAACTATGATCTTGGTTACTTCAAGTCCTAGGTCAATCGATATCTATCCTACATCCTGAAAATGTACACTTGTTAATTCTTCCTATCCACTCCCTTACAACAGTGTCCTGGGTATGACAATAAACTACATCCGTGTCTGGGGTATGATGATAAACAACATCCGTGTCCTGGGTATGACGATAAACTACATCTGTGTCCTGGGTATGACAATAAACTACATCTGCGTCTGGGGTATGACGATAAACTACATTCGCGTCCTGGGAATGACGATAAACTATGTACAACAGCAAGGCCTCTGATCAGGAGGTTTTGAGGAGTGTGGAACTACCTCTTAATTGCTGGTGTTCCCAGGTCCACCCTGCCCTGGGGTGGAGCACCTGTTAGGGTCCCAGCTATGGGCAAATAATTAATCCCGAAACTGAAAAGTGTAAAAATAGCTTTTAATACTAGAAATACTTTGTAAAAAAATTATTACCAGAAATAAATTTTTGAAGAAAAAAAAATCTATTACCAGCAGCAATAAGTTTTTGAAAAAAAAAATATTACCAGCAGTACGTTTTTGAAAATAATATTACCAGCTATACAATTTTGAGGAAAAAAATATTACCAGAAATAGATTTTTGACAAAACAAAAATATTATCAGGAAAAAAAGTTGTTGGCATTAAATGACTCATTGAGGTTGATATGCCATAAAAACCAAACCAAACCAAACCCTTACAACAATTTCACTCATTAACCCTCTACCTTGTGTGGCTCTTGGGCCTTTTATTGGGTGAGTTATCTGCATTTTGTTTTTATTTATAAATATCAAGCCTGAAACTGTCATTGATAAATGCTTATTTTATGAATTGGGAAAAGGACAGAAGTATGCATTTATCAAAGATGTCAGCACAGTTTCAAACTTAGCATTAGTAAAAAATTACAGAGTATATTTAAGAAGTCAGGGATCGATTTGACTTTGTATTTATATTATGAACTGGACCCCACTTTTGATATGATTAAAAAGCAAACAGTATTTTTTGATTCTGACAAATGTCGTGAGTAGAGAAAGGTCTAATAAATGTTAATGCACAAAAAATGATCCCCCCACCACAAATAAGTGTAACTTAGATGTGACACAAGACTGAAAGTATGGGACACTCAGTGAGGATCAAACTCACTACTCTGTCGTAATTGTTCTAGTGAGACAAGCTTTCTAACCATTACGCCATATCAAGGTGCCCCAGGAGAGAAGTACAAAATACTGCAGAATAAGTACTGCTGCCATATTTGGGATGGAGCTACCCAATCTTCACTTTCCAACCTTGAATTCAAAAATGTCTACAAGGCCTTGTGGGTGATGAATTATCCCCCCCCACAACCTCATTCTTAAAGATGAGAGGTCACAAGCTCCTCACTACTCTATCGCTATTTCCATGGAAAAATGTTCTGATAAGCTACATTTCTAAGTTCTATTGGTTCAGATCTTTATAGCTAAGAACTGCAATGACATATGTACAGGGTGGAATCTTCTTCATTCCATTTGGAAGAAGGAAGTCAGATAGCTTCTTCCAGAGAACTGCTACTTTTTGGAACAGACACCCAAGGGGATGCTTCCCTGAACACGCCATTTTTAACTTCTTCATTTCTGGATATCTACCATTTCATGTAGATTATCTGGTTATCTACCTTCTAATGTTCGTTATCTGGTTATCTACCTTCTAATGTTGGTTATATGGTTATCTACCTTCTTATGTAGGTTATCTTGTTATCTACCTTTTATGAATGTTTGTAGTTTTTGTTTTAGTTATATTTTGGAATACAGTTTGATATGAGAAATTGTAGGATATATAAACTAATGTCATGAAAGAGTTCATATTGATTGTTTGGTTGGTTGGTTTTGTTTAGTAGTGTATCAACCACTAAAGGTTATTTCATGTCAAAATCTAAATAATTTAAATATAATTTTATAGCTTCAACAAAATATATTTTGAACACAGTTGTATGCCTTCAACTACAGATAAAATGTATTGTTGCTCATGTCTTGTTCATCTTTTTTATATAAAAATGTATTGCTGGTATTTTTACTATTAAATTGTATTTTTATACTTTCATAGTGTTTTTGTCGGGGTTCACTATTTGCCCATAACTGGGAGCCTAACAGTTGCGACCACACCTGATCAGGGTAGACCTGGGAACAACAGCAATTAAGAGATGGTTCCACACCTCTTCAAACCTCCTGATCAGAGGCCTTACTGCTAGATGAAGCAACAGTGATGTGGTCCTTTTGATGAATGCTAAGAGTAATATGGACAAAATATATGCGCAAGAAAATGTCTTTAAGAAAATGGACACTATAAGGAAATTTATATTTAGAATCAGAAAGAGATAGTTGATATCTCTGGGTCACATACTGAGGAAAGAGGGCTGAGAGAATTTAATACTCACACAGAAAGCAAGAGAAACAGGAGGAAACAGTGGGTAACCTACTTAAGTTTTTATGAATAGTTTGCAAAACAATGACAAAGATGGGTGGTTAAATGTTCAAAAGCTACTTAGAGCAAGAAAAGACAGGAAGTCGTGGAGAGCCATGATTGCTTATGTTTGGGAAGTATTACAGCACATAAAAGAAAATCATTTTCTACATAGTTGACTGTAATATGGACACAAGGCATAGAATCTTTCAGTCAACCGATCTCTTTGAATGAAATGGGAGTAAAAGAAGAGAAGAAAAATAGCTCTACATAGCTGGAATCCATTTGGCTGCCAGACCTCCTCCTGCAGCTAATGTAGAAATACATGTCTCTTGAATACATGCCTCACAAACCAGCGGTGAATTTGCAACAGCTGCTAATAACCTTTCCAAATCTTCATTAAGAAAGCAAAGCCTTGATGCTAATGAGTAGTAATAATTGCAGAAATTCTTCTCCAACTGAGATTAAATATATTTTCCTAATTAGTTTTTTTTATGACTTTTATTATTTTGTTGTTGAGGCGACATATTTTTATGAATATGACTTTTAATATATATATATTTTTTATCTCTTCCTATTTGCCTGCAATTTATTTTTTAGCTGTAATATTTCCAATAAAAGCAAAATCAATAAAACCTTTTGATAAGTGTATGACAAAAACAAAAAATTATCAGCCAAAAAATACCAATTAAGTTGTATTTCTAAGCTAATTTCAGTTTTTGACAAACATCTACTCATTAAAAAAGGTCAAAAGATATTCTGAGCAACAAAAGACAAGCTGTTGAGAGCCATGATTAACCATGATTAGCCATGTCCTGAAAATGATAAAGAGAAATGGTAAAAGGTGAAAAGTTAATTTCAGCGACAAAACACAGGAAAGCTGGGGAGGGCCATGGTCATCCACATTTTGAAACTATTTGTCACATAAAAGAAGTGAATGGATGGGAGAACAATGATAAAGAAGAATAGTAATGGGTAAAAAGTTGCTTTAAGCAACAAAAAGCAGGAAGCTGGGGAAAGTCATGATTGTCCATATGAAATTCTCATATACGTTAATAGATGAAAGAACAATGATAAAGAGAAACTTTGAGCAAAAAAAGACAGGAAGCTGGGGAGGTCCATAATCATTAATATTATGAAACCATTTGTCACAAAAAAGAACAATAATAAAGAGGGGTAGTAAAGGGTCAAATGATTCTTTTATTTTTTAATAATTTCACCCAAGCAAGGCAGGAATGCCACTAGTACGCAGAAGGTTACAAAGACTGAAAGTAAGAGAAAAGCCTGGGTGGGTGGGGGGTATTGAAGAAAGGATAAAAGATGAACAGGGTTCAAGGCAACAAAAGATGGTAATTGATGTTGCATTTAAATTTTTGAAGATTCTAGTTATCAAGAAAGCAAGTAAGGAGAAGGGAGTTCATGTAGTCAGGGTACCATGGAAAAGTTTGTCTGCTTGTCATTCTTACTGTTCTTTTATTGTCCTCTCTCCTTAATAATGCTTTTCTCATATTCTTTTATACTCAGTAACTTCTTGCATCTTAGTGGCTTTTTACCTTGTTTGGGGTGAAATGATTTAAAAAAAACTCTGGATGCTCCCACTGGAGAGTGATGATCTATAATGATGTTGACAACAATGGACTTAGGACCCAGAGACATATTAAAGGTGTCAATTAAAATTTGAAAAAATATTGATGTATGGGGATCCTCAGTCAGTGAACATTAGCATTGTGATACTTGTAATTAATATTTGTGGTTGAGCATTCTTTTTTTTAATCATTTCACTTGAGTTTGAAAGAATTTGAGAAAAAGAAAACATTATTAAGGGTGGAAGAAAAATAAAAGAACAAGAATTATAAGAATCAAAAATAACAAAATGCTTTTGATGACAGAGTAGACGCAACTCCCCACCACTAAGAAATATATTTGATCTAAAGTGCAACCCAATTATAAAATGAGATGAATTAAACAAAACTATTCCAGGGTCAGTGAATAAAAAGTTTTTTGTCATTAAAATTTCTCCCCTTGGGATAAGAGAACACAAATTTTGATGGCTTTAAAAACATTAGAATTTTGTTAGGTTATACGATTTTATGACGTTTCAACTCTTGTTTAGTTATTTAATATCAAATTTTGTATGAGACACTGAGTAAGAAACAAACTCACTAATCAGTAGAAATAGTCACTCAGACTGGCCTTGTTAACCATTACTGCACAATGTTTGTTGGTTAGTTGGTTTTATGACATGTCAACTTGTTGAGTTATTTAATGTTGAATTTAGTAAGGGGCACTCAGTGAGGATCAAGTTTACAAGTATTGTTTGTCCAGACTAACTATTAGTTCATGATGAATCATCTAAGATATTTGAATTAATTTTTATTGGTATTTTCAAAAGACCATTATTAAAGATTTATATTGCATCTATGAATTTTATTGTTTGCTTTTTATTCCATTGAAATATGTTTTGCAAAGTAATTTTTGTCTAATAAGATTTTTGAATATGAAGATTTTTCTGATGGAACCAAAAATGGATAATTGGAACTAGAGTTGGCAATTCTGCAAATGTTAAAATCTGAATGTACAGGTGAAATTCTTACAAGTGTTCTAGTAAGTAAAATGTAAGTTTGTTATTAAAGATTACCCTCTTGAGAGTCAGTATGGTTTTAGACTTAACCATGTCATGACTGGCTTGGCTTTGTCTTAAGGCTTATCAGGGAAATTGTTGAGAACAAAATTAAACTGAAATTCAATTATGAAATGCTCCTGAAAAATGAAATTTTGGATAATAAACAACTTGTTAATTTTAACACCCCCCCTCCCAAAACTAAACTGCTCTCTTTTTATTGTCTTAGAGAAACTTTTTTTTTTACACCCCCAGGGGTATGGCAGAGGCTAATCTCCAGGAGAATAACCCATTGTACCTTTTTAGTCTAAAGCTGCCCCACTTTCTTACATCAAAGTGCTGGGACACAGTAAAGCCCTGAATCAAAGTGCTGGCCATACATGCACTAACTGAACTAATCTTTCCTTGTCCAGGTGATCAGGGATTTTTTCTGCCAGAGAATTTTCCTGAACTCATCAACTCCAAAATGTATCCTCCTAGCTTTTTTTTATAACATTAGGTTTGGTTTATTTTGTTTTACAGCATATCAACTTCAGTGGGTTATTTAATGCCGACAAGACTTTTATAAGAGATTCATATAAATAGAATATATATTCTTTGTATGAAATCATTTTGATTGAAGTATTTTTGCAAAGAGGTTTTTGTTTAGAGTCAAAGGTATTGCTGCTAAAAAATCTTTTTCAAAAAATTATTGCTGCTATTTTTACTACAGAAATCTATTATACTTTCATGGTGTTTTGACCCCAGTTTGTGGGTAACATTTTGCTGATAACTGGGCCCCAAACTGGTGCTACCACTCTGGGTCAGAGTGGACCTGAGAAAAACACCAATTAAGAGGTGGTTCAATGCTCTTCAAAACCTCCCAATGAGAGGCCCTACTGCCAGACATAGTTTATCATCATACACAAGACAGTGTATAACATTAATGCTTAGATCTGGAGTTAGATGATTTTAAGCACTAAACATTGAAATTTATGACCAAAAATATGTTTTGGTAATTTCTGGTAATCAATCTATATATTGTGCATGAAAAAATCAGAAGAAAAGGATTGTTAGTAATTTCTGTATGAATTTCTAAGGTGTAGTATTACTTTTATGATATTTGCATTAATTCGAACTCTTGTTTGTGGTTAGTTTGACAGGGTGAATTCTGCTTCATATTTGACAGTTTAAATTTTTGCTTAAATGAACGTGTAAGTTTTGCTTCATATTTGACAGGATAAATCTTTGCTTTATAGTTGACAAGGGGATTTTGCTTCATATTTGTCAGCTTAAATTTTTACTTAGTAAATGAAAATGTAAATTTTGCTTCATATTTGAAAGGGTGAATTTTGCTTCATACAAGACCAGGTGAATTTTGTTTAAAATTAGACAGATTAAATTTTTGCTTAGTAAATGAAAGGGTGAATTTTGCTCCATATTTGAAAAGGTGAATTGTACTTTGTGTTTGAAAATGTGAAGTTTTGTTTCATATTTTTTAGGGTGGTTTTGCTTTAGACCAGACATGGTGAATTTTATTAAGATATTTTTGCTCTGTCATAGCAAGTTATTTCATAAAACCATCTTCCCAGAAAAACAATGGACAAAAATAATTTTCTTTTTAAAAATTATATTTTTCTCATATTTCTGCAACTTTCTATCAACTCGAGAGATTTAAAATGAAATTTATAGAAATTCTTTTGAGAAACAAATTCAGATTGTAACAGTCTCAATTCTATTCTTGAGGCAGTAATCTGAGAATGCTTCTGCCATCATCATTGTCACTAAAACTAAACAATCAAGCTACAGATCCCAGACTATGCCATGACAAAAATTTCTAATAATTATTTATCAGTGATATATCAAAAATAGACATAAATAAATCTTACATAAACTTTCAGCAACTTGACTGGTAGGGTATATAATTTGATGAATGCAGGAACAAATTTTTAACTTTTAAACATTATTTTCTGTCTGAATATCATTATTTGCACTATTTACATTCAAAGTATTTTCCTCATCATTGTTATTGCTCCATTGGTGTATAACATCTAGGCCGTACTGATTTGATAATTTTGATGGAGGCATTATTATTATTTGCACTATTTACACTTGGCTATTGCTATTTTTGCTATTACAAGATTTCAGTCATTATGCTACCTGGCCTTCTTCAGGTATTTGTCAATCTGAGTAACCTTCAGTGAATTTCAAACTGAACCCTTTACTTAATCTTCAGGGGTAAATTATTCTCATTCCACTGTCCATGTCTAGGGATATCTTGTCTTGTTCTCTTTTTAGTACTGTTCAGTTATTGCTTACCCTGTTTCTATTTAATATAAGTCTGTACTACGCAGGTAATTAATCAGGATGCAGGACAAGTCATCACTGACAATTGAACACCCCCTCAACTCAACAACAATTGAACACCCTCAACTCAACGACAATTGAACACCCCCAACTCAACGACAAATGAACACACTCAACTCAACGACAAATGAACACACTCAACTCAACGACAAATGAACACACTCAGCTCAACGACATGCAAACTATGAAATTTTTTCAGTAACTTTTATATAAACAAATAGAAGTAATTTATTAAAGAACCTTTTTCAAAACACAACTTTTTAAAACTGAACAAAAGTAATTTAGTTGATTGGGGTGAAATGCTCAAAAAAATAGGAGAAGCATACACAAACTTGGTGATTCTCCCACGGACCATTTAATTCTCTTTTTTATATAAACTGTATAAGCATCATATTCATGGTCATGCACAAGTCCGTCTTGTGCAGAGTTGGAAATAAAAATAATGATTATTTGCTTTATATTTGTAGGTGGAGGTTTTAAAATAAAATGACTAATAAGGAAAATATATTTAATTTCAGTCAGAAAGGAATTTGCATAATTATGACCATTTAGTAACATCAGGGCTTTGCTTTCTGAACAAAGATTTGGGAGTATTATTAGCATCAGTTTCAACTTCTCAGATGATTTGAAAGGCCTATATGTGAGAGGCATTCATTTGCAGATCAGCTCCAGGAGAAGCTCAGGCAACCAGATGGGCCCCAGCAATAAAGAAATGCTTCTTTTCTTCTCTTCTTTTACTGTAAGTTCAATTCTCATTTGTTGCTTCATAATAATAGCCTTGTGCCAGACTAAGCTAAAATTTGTAAATCACTTTAGCATGGAATAATGGTTAGCAAAGTTTTGTTAAAAGTCATTATCCATTTCAGTAAGTTCAATTCTCACAAGTTTCTCCATTCTAATGGCTTTGCTTCCTCTTCCTCCTCCTCCCCCCTCCCCCCTCCTCCCTATAGCTGATTGGAACTCCATTGACAAACCCTTTCCACACTGTTTGGTCTTGTATTGCTGTCCCCAGATCTCTAATATACCGACCCTGCCCTGAGCTATGGTGTCTGGGAAAGTCAATTTTTGTGAGAAGACCCTTCCAGAAGGATACCATAGTAGTAAGGATGAGACGATTTCCCTGTCCGCTCGGTGGCAGTGACTGGCAAACTCACATATCTTACTTTCTCTCTCTCATTTATTTCTTTATATCTCTTTCTTTCTCTTTCTCTCTTTTATTGCCTCATATCTCTTCTTACTCCTATGGAGTAAGGATAAGAGGATTTCCCTGTTCACTTAGCGGCAGTGACCAGCAAACTGTAATTATTTTTGTTTAAGCTTAAGAGAGATTGGTCTCAGTTCTCCATAAATTGTGTTAAGCATTTCATGGAATCTTTGACTGATGTTCTGGGTTTTTCTAAATAGATTTGTATATTTTCCATTCAGTCATCCTTCAAGAGAAGCGGATGATATCAAAGTTTCTGTTCTGTACAGTAGGACTGGTTTAATCAATGTTTGAATGGTTTGAACTTTTAAGCATAAGGGAAGGTTTGACCGCTAAATCTTGTGAAGTTTGTTACACACCTTCCATGCAAGAGTTTTGCAGATGTTGAAGTCTTTTTGGGAATATATTATATGAGATCCAAGATATTTGAATTCCTCAACTCTTTTGATGGATGTATTATGAGTGACTTCAACTCAAATGGTTCAGGGGAGGTTGTGATATATTCTGTCGTTGATATATCAGGTCATCCCATAAGTTCTGTCCGAATTTTGAATAAAGAAAACAAGTGACCAAATGTTACATTTAATTACAGATTCAATTAACAATGTATTTTCCCTGATTATCTATGACTTCCTTCCATCTATTAACAAGCTTACTAATTCCATTACTGTAAAATTCTTTTTGCTTTGATTCGAAGAACTTACAAATGTCAGTTTTAACCTCTTCCTGTGTTACAAAAGCTGTTTCTTCCAAATGATTCTGTAAGCTACGAAACAAATGGTAGTCTGAAGGAGCAAGATCAGGAGAATAAGGTGGATGAGGAATTTTATCCCAACAAAGTTCTTCGATCTTTTGTGACGTGATTCTTGCTGTGTGAGGTCGCGCATTGTCCTGATGAAACATCACCCCTTTTTGATTCACTAGAGCAGGTCTTTTTTTCCTCAAAGCTTGGTTCAAACGATCTAATTGCTGACAGTATATTTGAGCATTAATTGTTGCATTAGGTGGTAAGAATTCAAAGTGGATTATTCCTTGGTGATCCCACCAGATTGAAAGAAGAACCTTTTGCCCATGAAGTACCCTTCTTGGCTGTGGCTGGGATCCTTCCCCTTTACCAAGCCACTGTCTACGATGCTTAACATTTTGATAAAAGACACATTTTTTGTCGCCAGTCACAAGTTTATCCAAAAAACAAGTTTAACAAGTTGGTGAGAATGGAGAGAAGAGCAGATATCAACTCGGGATTTGAGGTTGTTTTCAGACAATTCATGAGGCACCCATTTTCCAAGTTTAGGAACTTTTCCAAGTTGTTGAAGATGACGATGAACAGTTATATGGTTTGAACTGAGAACCACTGCCAATTCCTCAACTGGGCTGCTTCAAGAAGCTTTTCATCAAACTCAACTGGACATCCGGTTCGATCTTCAAGGGTGAAATCTCTGCCTCTGAATTTTGCAAACCATCTTCTGCAAGTTCTTTCATTCACACATTCCTCTCCATAAACTGAGTGAATGTTTCTAGCTGCTTCGGCTGCTGAGTTTCCTTTCTTGAACTCATAAAGCATTATGTGCCTCAAATGATCCTTGGGTACTTCCATGTTAGCAGGGTTTTAATCAAACAAAATTTAATTTTATTGTTCTCTGAAATAAAATTTGATCAGTTTAAATGCATCTAAACATAAAAATAATGTTCAGCTCCATTAGACATTATAAAATACTCTTTAAATTTCGTTCATTTTAAAAAGAAGTTAAAATTCGGACAGAACTTATGGGATGACCTGATATAATGGCCTTATGGCAGAAGCTGAACTTTGTAAATCACTTTCGCATGGAATAATGGTTACCAAGCTTTTCTTACAAGCCATTATATCCTTTTGTTATGTTCAATTCTCATTATTTGCTCCAATCTAATGGTCTTGTTCCAGACTAAGCTAAACTTTGTAAATCAGTTTAGCATGAAATAGTAGATACCAAGCTTTTTCTTACAAGTCATTATTCCTCAAAGTGAGTTCAATTCTCACAAGCTGCTCTATATTAGTAGCCTTGTACCAGACTAAGCTAAACTGGTACAGTAGAAGCATAGTAGGTTGTAAGCTGATGATATTATATCTTGTTTATTTTGTAAATATCAACCAGACAACTTAGATTACTTCCTTCAAATGCACTTGCATTAGAAAAAAAAATAATCGAACCAAATAAGGCCTATTTTTATAACATCTGCCTCAACTTAATTTTAAATTATTATGCTTAACAAGTTTACAGGCAGAACAATGAATATTTCTGAAAAAAATCTCTTGTATTTGACTAGAATTAAATGCCATTTCTATTAAATTCAATAAATTATATATGGAGCCCTGCATTGATTAAGTAAGCCAAGAATTCAAGAAAACAGAGATCAGTTGAAAAATCAATATTTCTTATTGGGAACGTCATTAAGAGAAAAAGAGAAGATACAAAATGGCTTTTCAATCTGCAAGAGTTGAGATAAACTTTAGTATTCTTCATCCTCTCAGCTTTCTATAGCTTCTTTATGTCAGCCTCCTTCACTCCCATCTTCTTAGCTTCCCCTACTGTCATCTTTGTCTCTTACGTCTTACTTTTCTTTTTCTTCTTTACTTTCTTCATTTCTTGTCTCTTCTTCATTGGTGTCTTCAACTGTTTCTCTTCTCTGACTTCCTTCTTTTTCCTTCTTTTCTTAATTACCTTCTTCTTTTTCACTTTCTTCATTCTTCTTCATCTCTTCCTCTTTTTTTCATTTCATTCTTTTTCCTTTCTTCAGTCTTTCCTTCAATACTTCCTTTGTTTTCATTCTCTTCTTAATTGCCTTCTTTATTCTTCTTCATCTCTTCCTCTTTTTCATTTCCTTCTTCTTCTTTTCTTCAATCTTTCCTTCAATACTTCCATCTTCTTAATTACCTTCTTCATTCTTCTTCATCTCTTCCTCTTTTTTTCATTTCTTTCTTTTTCCTTTCTTCAGCCTTTCCTTCAATACTTCCTTCTTTTTTCTCCTCTTCTTAATTCATTCTTCTTCACCCCTGCCTTTTTTCACTTCCTTCTTTTTCCTTCCTTAATTCCTCTCTTCTTTTTCACTTTCTTCTCATTCATCTCTTCCACCTCCTTTACTTTCTTTTATTTCTTCTTCTTCACTTTCTCCATCTAACTTTGCTTCCTTTTCTTTCTTTTTCTTGTAACAACAACAATAATAATAATGAGACAACAACAACAATAATAATAAGAAATGGCAGAAAATGAATCAGACATTTTAAGAAATATCTTCCAATCAAATTCAAAATGTTTCAGCCCCTTTTTTGGCATTCAAAATGACAGGAAAAAAAATTGCAGGAATCTTGAATACAATTGGAATGATCAAAGAAACAGGTGTGACAAACGTTTATCAAATATTACACTAGGCAGTAAAAAAAACAAAAAATCTGATACGTACAGATCAGTGATGCTGCCCTCGACTGAATGGACTGTGATAATCTGCACTCAAATCAAATACATCAGGTTTTTGAGATATGCATATTGCTTATTCATTGGATTTTTTGCTTATTTATCCTTTAGATATCTAAAATCCGAACCAAGTGTTAGAAAAAGAATGACTAATAAATGGTAAATTATTGCAAGTCATCAATTTCTGTTTCTTTCTTAAATCTCCATAATACAACATCACTAAAAGAATTCTCTTCATGGTTTCTCTTTGGTATGTTCAAATTGCCACCATCATGACTTTGGAACTTTTTGGTATCATTATTATGCAAAACTTATGAACCATTCATTGTTGGGGTTGACAAAGGGGAGCTAAAATGAATATTCATGTAGTGTAGTAGTTAGCAGTTTGGAATGAAAAACTGACAGGTTGAAATTTACTTTTAAATCATTTCAACAACAAGCAGGGCAATAAAGCCACTAAGACGTAAGTGGTTACTCAGAATGAGAGAAACTAAGAAAACGTTACTGAGGAGAGAGGATACCAAAAGAAAGAAGAAGATTCAAGGAGACAGAAGATGACGATTAATGTCCCATTTAAATTTTTGAAGATGATTAGAAAGCAAAAGGCCAAAAGAGGGTTCCATAAGTATGAGAGGAAGCTGTTAGCATAGAACTGATGGTTATGTCAAGCAATTTCAACTGGAAAATGATGAGACCTAACTGCCAATACAGTACTGCAATTAAATTTGTAAAGTCGAGGTCCCAAAGAGGGAAGGTCATCAAGCCTATGAATACCTAAAAAATGGTAAATAGTCCATGGTTCTTTCTTAAATCTCTGTATTACCAATTCACTAAAAGGAAGCACTTTATGGCAATGGCAATAGTAATATTAGCTGTTTCCTTATAAGAAAACATTTTGGTATTCATTGACTGAGAAGCTAATACTGTTGTTGATTGAAGTTTATAAAATCTTTCTCTTAAAGCAATTTTTTAGAAAAATAGGTTTCTCAAGTCCAGTAACTTTTATCACTCTTTTCCCTATAACGGGAGAGCCTGGAAGAAAAGTTTATTCTCTCATTTATATTTCTCCCATTATGGGCATTATTATATCCGCAATGCAATAACACCAAATTTCATGGACGGGACAGAATAGCTTAAAGGAAATGAAACACAAACATGCTTTGTTCTCAGACAGACTTTTACAATGCTACGTTGTACACAAAATTATATATACATATATAAATGTGTCCCATGCAGAGAAATTATAACATATATGCAACAACAAACAGTGTATAAAAATGGGGAACATTACTTGTAGTATTTCCGAAAGGGAAAATTGGAATTACAGAGGTTTCTCTATGAACCTGGTGAGGCTATGTAGTTTTTCCTGCATGACCTACTGCCGTGAGCTAGGGACATCCTTCATCTCCAGGCTCTATATCGCAACTCCTTCATCACTGACAGTAAATCCTTATGACAGTCTAAGAGACAAACTAATTGCGAGGACTTCTATCACTCAAAAGAAGAAACTGTCCCAACTACTCAATGAGGAAATCATAGGAGACAGCAAACTACCATAACTGGCCTTTGTCGCTCTATCCCCTGATGTCACTTACTGGCTGTCACATTACTCTCATGACTTAATCTTCACAAAAGGGAGATAATCACCTTTTGCATCCCTACACCGGTATTGATGAGTGTTTCCTTCTGAATATTATATTTGAAGTGGTGTGGAATGTTAACATTTTGATTATGTCATTATTTTCTCTTCAAGTTACATGTGCTGTTCATTTTAGTCATTGCTGCTGTTGGTAGTTCTCA
Source organism: Acanthosepion pharaonis (assembly GCA_903632075.3). Classification (NCBI taxonomy): domain Eukaryota; kingdom Metazoa; phylum Mollusca; class Cephalopoda; order Sepiida; family Sepiidae; genus Acanthosepion; species Acanthosepion pharaonis. Next base: position 1,755,245 of record CAHIKZ030000064.1, on the reverse strand, counting down.
AATGATGTGGTTTCTGTTATTTGATACAGTTCTTTGTGATTCTGTAGCACCAGCCCATAATGTTCAAAGAAGGATGATCCCTACCAAGACCCTTGACCTTCACTTGCTCAAAGCCTTTTTTCACCATTGATCTGAGGAAGTAGTTGTATACAGCTGACAGTTTAGATATTTCTGAACAGGTCTGGCATCATGCATGACATCCACATGAAAGTCTCAATCTGATGTGGCTATATACTTAAGTTTTC
>CAHIKZ030000064.1:1730000-1747500 GCA_903632075.3 Acanthosepion pharaonis | reverse complement strand
TTTGTACTAATTCATTTTATTTTGCAAAACTTATTTCCTTTCCAGTTTGCAAAATATTTGTGGACATTTATATGAGGTCACATGAAAATTACAGGGTGCTGCACAAATGCTGTTACAAAATTTCAAATAAATTCTACTTCTAAATTTTTGGTCATTACATTGTTGTTTATGGTTTGCCTTCAGAGCTTCAATATTGTCGTGTGGATTAGAACAGGCCTCACTCTCAAAAACTGCCCACAAACAATAGTCAAGCACTTTGTTATCTGGTAATGAGGGAAGTCATTCAACCTTTGTCATGAAACCTGGACAATGTACACTATTTGTTTTTTTCAAAATGTGTTTGAGCAACATAAAAATGGATAAACTCCACCTGAGATTTTTAAAGCTGGAAAACAACTTTAAATCAATAGAATGTTTATCAAAAGGACAATCGATCAATACCTTCTTTGTCAAAGAGAGGGCAACACCAGGAAGTCTGCTCAAATCCAGAATGCCAAAACTCATTAAATTGGTGCATGGAAAAATCAGGCTTAATCCAAGACGATCAATGAGAAAATTGGTTAAGGAGGCCAGAACATCAAAGAGAACCATGTGGAGGTTATGTCAAAATGATCTAGGAATGTCTTCCTACAAGATAACCAAGAGACAGCCTCTTTCAGCAGCCACAATGAAATAAGGAATTGCTGAAATGAAGTTGTGATGGCACATTGCAAAGATCATCTTCACTGATAAGAAACTGTTCACTGTCGAACAGACTATTAATTATTAAAATGGTTATGTTCTTCCAACAAGTTATCAGTCAGTTGCTGCCACTACAGAGAAATGCTTCAGAATCCAGAAACCGGCATCAGTTATGATTTGGGCAGCCATTTCAGAAAGAGGAAAGTCTCCTTTTGTTTTCATGTCTTAAGGAGTAAAGATCAACAAGGAACTGTATACAGAGAACATCATTGAAGGTACACTCAAGCCATGTTGGAATGTCACTCATGGTGATGAACATTGGACACTTGAACAAGACAGAAAGATGAACAATACTGATTGTGTAACACAGCAGTGATGCAGAGACAATTGTCTTGGCTTCATCACCAAGGATGAATGGCCTCCCTTATCAATAAATATGCTTCACTACTGTTTGTGGGCAGTTCTTCAGAGTGAGGTTTGTTCCACTCCACACCACAATCTTGAAGATCTGAGGGCAAAATTGAAGTATGGGTTGGAATACCCATGAAAACTGTTCCTGCCTCCATCAGTGACATTCCTGAAAGTCTTTGATATGTGGTAAAGGCTAAAAGGAACCATATTGAATCAGATTTTCTGGGGTTATTTAGTAAATTAATACTTACTTTGTGTTAAAATTGTAGGCTGATATAATAAATTTTTCTGGAGATATGAGCTTTTCCTTTTGTAACAGTATTTATCTCACACCATATATATATATATATATATATATATATATATATATATATATATATATATATATATATACTCAAATGGATAAATATAAGTGTTTATATATATAAGACAGAGAGATGAACAATACTGCTCATGTAGCACAGCAGTGGTGCAGAGATAATTATCCTGGCTTCATAACTAAAGATAAATGGCCTCCCCCATCACCAGATATCAATATGCTTGACTATTGTTTGTGAGCAGTTTTTGGGAGTGAGCCCTGTTCTATTCCACACCATAATATTGAAGAGAGAGTATGGGGCAGAATACCCATGGAAACTGAATGTCACAGTCAGTGACTTTCCTGAAAGACTTTGATGTGTGGTGAAGGCTAAAAGGAACCATATTGAATCAGATTTTCTAGGATTATTTAGTAGATTAATACTTACTTTGCGTTAAAATTGTAGGCTGATATAATAAGTTTTTCAAGGGTTATGAGGTTTTGTTTTTGTAACAATATTTATGAAACACTCTGTAGAACTTCTCATCTGTTATTACAGTGACCTGATGGCAGAATTCTATCTTTAAGATAAGCATGCCATAAAAATCAGAGTATTCAATAAAACAAGATTTTGATGAATAACAAAAATTGCTCTCATTCTATAAAGATATTCCAGAGATATTTCTTTATTTCGAAATTTAATTAAGAAAAACAATGTTTTCATTTCATAAGAGATCAAAGGAAATGCTCTCAGCAACTTTATCCTAAGGACAATCTTTTAATTAAAAGAAAAGAAAAAAAAAGAAACTTCTGATAGAATCTAATTTGTTCTATATTAATATATATTCACTCATTATCCCATCAGACATTGCTAAATTGTGAAACAAAGCGCTAAGATATTTTTTGAGATATTTCAGATCGCACTAGAATAGACCTTGCACTCATTGTTACATCAAACCATCAGAGAAGAAAGGTGCATCAGCTGGTCTTAAATATAATCTCTTCCCCACCAGGGATAGATTCATTCCCCACAGGATGTCTGTAGGTGCCCTTAACATGTAAATAGATGCTTGACCCAGCTGTGTTTAGTATGTATTAATGTGGGACAAAACAGATGACAAGTAGATATATAAACACTCAACCAAGAGGGAAGAGTGGAGAGTCTCTTACTTCCTCATGCAAAGAAGAATCCATAATTGAAGAAAATCCAAAAGTTACACACACATACACAGCTATTAACTGATGAAGTCTAGTGTTTAATAAAAAATTTTATATTGTTTTCTCTCTTGAATCAATCTTACATATTTATAAGTCTACCATTTATCCATGCTTTGAGTATTGCTGCCATACATAGTCCAGTGCTCCTGTATATTTAGAGATTCTTGATAAAATCTAAAGAAGACTCAGCAATATTATAGGTCCTGACCTGGTATCTCAGCTTCAGTCACTGTAATGTAGCTTCCTTATGCCTTTTCTATAAATACTTTCATGGTAATTGTTCGGATGAACACTTTGCCATAGCACGTGGACTTTATGAACTTAAGAGCAGTACAAGATTGGTGAGAAGGTCTCATCAAATTAGAGTTGAAATGACTAGATAAAACCGTAAGTTCTATGCTAACAGTTCCTTCTCTTGCACTTCTTGCTTGTGGAATTCTCTTCTTGCTTCTTGCTTTCTGGCCAACTTTGGTCTTCAAAAATTTTAAATGCAATGTCATTCATTATCCACTGTTTCCCTTTAACCCTCTTGCCTTCAATATATCCTGTGAGTGTGAAATTTTCCAAGCCCCCTTTCCTCATTATGTATCTTTGAAATCTCAACTATCTCTTTCTAATGTTAAGTACATATCTTTTTGCTTCCATTTTATCAAAAGATTTTGTTGTTGTTCACATGTTCAGTGCATGGTATTCTCAGCATCCTTCTGTAGAACCATATTCCTGTTGTCCCAAGTCTTTTATCTGTGAGGAGATTGTCCAGCATTCCCTGCCATATAAAAGGTCCAGTATTACATAACAGTTCAGTCCTCTTTTCTTTGTTTCTAATTAAATTTTCTTATTTCTTAATACTTTGCTTAGTTTTTGGAAGGCATTTTTCATTATGGCTTTGGATTTCAGTGCTGCACTTCTGTTAAAACATAAGATATTTAAATAGTTGTATTTGCTTGATTTTGGTATCTCGATTTCACAACATGATTTTTTTTTAAATGTAAAAAATATTTTAATTCTTGTAATCTGGTGTTCTTTTTTCATATATTGCTATCAAAAATGTAGGTGCATCAGTGGGTAGAAAATGATCCCAATATACAGAGTGTTCACTCCAAATAAGATCAATATAGTCTTTGAAGTTACACCAGAGATTCTGAGCATCCAGGTGCATCAGTGGGTTGAGCTGGAAAATGATCCCAGTATATTGAGTGTTCACCCCAAAATGAGATCAAAATTGTCTTAGAAGTAAGTTACACCAGAGCTTCAGAGCAGCCAGGTGCATCAGTGGGCTGACCTGGAAGATGATCTTCTAGCCACCACTGGTCTGCACCTTCAATGGATGTCACTAGATGCCTTGGATCCTTCTTTCTTCCCATCATCTATAAGTCCTAGAGCAGGGTATATTGGGCTCTCTATCCTTGTCTGACTGTTAGTCTAGGTGAAGTGAAACTATGAATTGAAAACTTGATAAAGCAATGATAAACCACTGCACCATCTTTCCCCAAAAGTGATGGCAATTTACAGATAATAAAGTAAGATAAACTATGAAGAGTTTGTATGAACATGTACATCCTCACAGCATATGACATCATAGTCACAGGATATGACATCATACAGCTGTCTTAACACATTGTCCTTAATCTCACTCATACTGTTCCAACAGAATTCTAACTTTGGAGAAAACCAGGAAGAGATAATTCTGGCACGAAGGGTATGACAAACTAGGAAGATGCAATATTTTATCAAAAAGGCCTGTATGTGATGTAAAGAATGGGTAGGTTACTGGTCAGAGTACAAGCACAATCAATGGTGTCCTATTATGGACTGAGTAACCTCATGTAAGAGTATTTATACATGCGCAGTAAGGTCCCCTCTTACTGGTTACAATATTATATCTAAGACATGCACACAATTCTCCAGATATTCAAAATGGTAAGATACTCTTTTGGATATTCAGTCACCTCTGTATAGTGATAGGATTCAATGTACATGCATATATATATATATATATATATATATATATATATATATATATAAAAAAGTGAACATTGAAATTATGTTTAAGCATGAAACGGTCTGTTGCTGCTGGGTGTTGACATCAATATCCACTTATATATTAACATATATTTCTATCCCTGATATTAGTACTTAAATATAACATACTGAACAACAATATATTATATATATATATATTATATATATATATATATATATATATATTATATTATATTATATTATATTATATATATATTATATTATATATATATATATATTATATTATATATATATATATATATATATATATATATATATATATATATTATATATTATATATTATATATATATATATATATATATATATATATATATATATATATATATATATATATATATATTATATGGTGGGAAAGATGCCACATCAGGACCAATAACATTGCAGATTCTTCTTTGTATCACTAAATAATCTAAGAATGTAAATACATTATCGAATCCCCAAACCAGATATGGTAGCAATATTCAGTGCATGAATAAATGGTAGTCTTGCAAAATAACTTAAAGATATTGTTATTTTTTTTAAGTTATGGGTAAAAGATTATATACAGAAAGAACACTAAAAGCAGAGAAAAAAAACAAAAGTAATTTTGGCAAAACTTACACCATATTTTTCCCCAACTAAAAGGCCAGGAGACATAAACTAAAACACATTATCTGAAGCTAAGAAAAATGTCAGATTTTAGTTTTGTTTTTCTTTGTTCTTGTATAACTGTCTTTGTTTCTGAAGTAACACAACCATATTTTCTTGGATATCATTCTAAATCTTTGGGGGGGAAACAAAATCTTGTTTGACTTAACTTTATTAGTTATGTTATTGGCTATATTTGGTAACATCATTTTTCACTTATAGAAACATTTTTCACCTACAGGAGGAAGAGGACTGCCAAATAAATAATATTTTTTATTGAGCACCCACTTTCTTACCACTGTGAAAGTTTATGATATTTATGGAGTGCGGATTATTGTAGCACAAAATCAATTAAATATTATCCTCCTAGCATCTCTTTAAACTGACTCCTTATTCCATATCCAAATCTTAATCCAGGGCCTACTCACTCTGGTTGGATCATGCCTTCAGGGGTTTAGCCATACTCACCATGTTTGGTCATTGACTCTGAGGAGTTTAACTTCCTTTTAACAGTTCCTGTTTTTGGTGCTGATGGGCTTCCATTACCCTTTAATCACCCTGGTGTTGAATTCAGAGTTGTACTTCCACCCTGATAGACTACATCCAGTAGCAAGGCCTCTGATCAGGAGATTGGAGGTTTTGAGGAGTTTGAAACCACCTCTTAATTGCTGTTGTTCCCAGGCTCACCCTGACCTGGGGTGGTAGCACCTGTTAGGGTCCTAGTTATTGGTAAATAGTGAACCCTCAAACTGGGGTCCAAACACAATGAAAGTATAAAACATTTTATAGTGAAAATACCCACAATATATTTTCATATTAAAAAAAATTACCAGCAATAGGTTTTTGTAAAAAAAATAAAAATTCCCAGCAATACATGTTTGTAAAAGAAATTACTAATGTACTCAAGAAAATTACATTTTGGCATTAACTGATTCATAAGGAGTTGTTATTGCACTAAACAAAAAACAAAAAAAAGCAAAAAAAAAAAAAGTTGTCCTTCTCCTAGACTGGTTGCCAGCCAAGGCTATAGAGGCCAGTCTGTCTGTCTATTTAACCATAGCTGGTGGGAGAAGAGATTGATTCATATCTTTCTCAAGGGTGTTAGCATGTAAGTGAATGTAATGAACTTGACAGGAATTTGAACTTGGCTCTCTGATTCCTCAATCCGAGCCACTATCCATCATGATACTGTACCTCTATATATCTAAACAATAATTACAAACTATAATTTTGGAAATTGAAAATGTCTGAGTTTTCCTCTGAAACCAAGAAAATATGAACTCTAAGCAAAACAGTCAAAATATATAGAAAAATTGAAGTTGTGAGTTTAATCCATATCTTCTGATGTCAGTTTAAATTGATGCTTTCTTTATTTCATATATTGTGAAATTATGTCCTGTGAGTGTCAAATTCTCCAAACCAGCTTTCCTTATTATGCAACCCAGAAATTTCAACTGTTTTTCTTTGGTACTAAGTATAAGTATTTTTTCATTCCCATTTTCTTAAAAACTTCCTTGGTGCTCACATGTTCTGTCCATTCTCAACATCCTTCTGTAGAATCAGATGTGTTGCCTCTAACTTAATGTCCACCATTCACTGTCATATAGGAGGATTGATATTACATTGCATTTCAACACTCTTTACTTTGTTTCTAATAAAATTTTTCCTGTTTTTTAATATTTTGCTTAGCTTTTGAAAGGCAACTTTCACTATTCCAATGCACTTTCAGATTTTGGTGTTATATTTTTCAATGTCTGTTAAAACACATCAAACACATATCCTCCTTTTTTTCCATATATTATCACTGGTTGGCTTAAAGTTTGTATTTTCTTGATTTCAGATGAAGAATTAAAAATATTATTTCAGTATAGGCTCTGGATTATTTATCAAACCCTTTTTTCATAATCAATAAAACATAGATGTACATCATTTTGCATTGGTATTGTTCTTTCTGATATCATTCTGAGTATAAAAATTGTATTCCTTGTTCCAGTGTCTTTAATGAACTGGCACAGTTCTTACTCTGCTACATGCTCTATAGGCTAAGAATTTGCGTGCACCCTCTGGATTTAATAATTTGTAAGTTTCATACCTTCTGTAGTTTAATTAACTCCTACTAAACTAGTATACTAATGCTATTTAACTCAGTGCAATGTGTCCAAATTTTTAGGGTTTTACCTAAAATTTAAAAACCAACAGCCCTAAGATTACCATTAGCCAGCAATGTAGATTATGCAAAAAGAGTTAAAATTCTAAGGAAACCTTATGAAATAATGGATCATTTTGTTATTATTATTGTTTTAATCAATGTAATTCCTCCCAGGCAAGGTGATAATGTCACAAAGACCTGAGGGTCTACTTGGAGGGCAAAAAGAATGTTAAGTAAATAAAATTTCAGAGTTCAAGCAGAGACATTAGAAGTATAGAATTGAAGAAAACTTTAGAAGGAACCAGAAACCAAATCCTAAACAGGAAACAAGGCTAAGGCTCAACTTCTGTTCATAAGACATGAAAGGTATGTGAACTGGATGATAGGTTTTGTAATCTAGGGAAGGTTACTGAATAGAATAGTCACACAAAGGTTCATGATGAACAATAATACTTAGAACAAGAACACCACATATAAGATTTGCCAGCAGTGTGTAGAAGAAGCAGTCAACTGCTAGAAGTGAGTCAAGTGAATTCCACAATGAATCTCCAACTGCAGACTGCAGACCAACAAATACAGTATTCACTTCTGTATTCATGGGAATGGGAGCATACTCATTATCATCCGTTGGTACGCTACAACAATAGGTGAACCTATCTACTCCTATTGAGAGAATAAATAAATAGTAAATAAAATTTCAGAGTTTATGTGAAGACATCAGAAGTATAGAGTTGAAATAGTCTTTAGAAGGAACTAGAAACTCAATCCTAAACTGGAAACAAAGGATAAACCTCTACTCCTGTTCAGAAGACCAGGGAGGACTCAGACAATAGGTGCACCTATCTACTTTTATTTTTCTGAATATATGATTAAACCCTTCAAAAAGAGAAAGTCCCTCTGGGCTAAAGTGAGCCAGTAAATTAGTTTTGAGAAAGGCATGAAACTGTCAATTTTTAGGCAATTTTTTGAAATCCAGAGGGTAGCTCCAAAATTTTGGCCTCGAGTGTATGTAATATATATATATATATATGTTTATTTTTAATATAGTGGATGATTACAGGTAAGAGGGGAGATGATAAGGAAAGAGGGTTTGGAGAATTAGATATTCACAAGACATATTGAAGGCAAGAGGGACAGAGAAAAGCAGAGAGTTTGTGTAAATGAACGCCCGAAAAGCATCTGGGAGGTATAGTGAAAACACAAAATTACTAAAAGCTACAAAGGATGGGAAGTTGTGGAGAGCTATATTAGCCCATATCCTGTAGAAGAAGAATAAACTGTTCAGCTTTTGAAATGCATCTTTCATTTTTTTTCTAGAAAACTTTGGATTTCTGTGTCAAATTTTTAAAAATTTTCAGTTGCTGAAATATCTTAATTGTTAAATTTCTGCACCTGATTGATTGCCATATTTCTGATTAATGACACACGCTTTGAGTTGTTTTTTTTTCTTTTTGTTTGGGTGTAAATTGAACTTTAACAGCATAACTGAATCTTGTTTTATCAAAATGAGTCTTCTCAAAAGGGAATCATTTCAGTTTTAGCCAAAATATGAAGAGGAAATTCAAATCAGATTGAAAAAAAAAAAACAGACATAATTGATCATTTTCCTCAATTATCTAGCGGGATGGATTTTACTAAAAGGCAAAGAAGAGGACATCATTTGCTATCTTTGACAATTTTTAGATAATTGAATTTACTTTGTAATAGCCACTGGCTCACAAAGAATTTATCAGGTTCATGATGATTGCATCAAAATAATGCAGTTAAGATGCTGTTCCACTTCCGTTGTTAAATTTTGTTCTCTATCTTTCTATTTTCTGCAGGATTCGTATTTCAAATGTTATTACAAGCAAGGCTTCCTGGTTGTGCATGACAGAAACTGGCTTTCATGATCACCTCCGTAAATTAATATTCCACTTGTTTGAAAAATTTTCTGTTAAAAATTAATATACACTGAGGTTATTATTAATTTTTAGCTAGTTCTTTTATCTTCTTTTTATTGTTTGTTTCCACCTAGTAGTAGTAACAGATATAATAGTCTTAATTTGTCTGAGTTTCTTAGATGGAAGATTGTCATTATTATTAATTTTTGACTAGTTCTTCTTTCATTTTCTTTTTATTGATTCTTTCCACCTAGTAGTAGTAACAGATATAATAGTGCTAAGTTGCCTGAGTGTCTTAGATGCAGCATTTTCATTAATGTTAATTTTTGACTAGTTCTTCTTTCATTTTCTTTTTATTGATTCTTTCCACCTAGTAGTAGTAACAGATATAATAGTGCTAAGTTGCCTGAGTGTCTTAGATGCAGCATTTTCATTAATGTTAATTTTTGACTAGTTCTCCTTTCATATTTGTATTGCTTTTTTCCATCCAGTAGTAGTAATAGATATAATAATCTTAAGTTTTAAACTTTCTTAGATGGAGCTTATCATTATTATTAATTTTTAACTCGTTCTTTTATTTTCTTTTTATTGCTTGTTTCCACCTAGTAGTAGTAATAGACATAATAGTCTTAAGTTGTCTGAAGTTCTTTCTCTTTTATAACTATTAAGAAAAAGAATTATGTAATTTTTCTCTTTTTATAGGCTGTGTCCCTTCAGGATGTTAGCACTTTGCCTTTTGGATATTTCCTAATCCCTGTTCTGCCAATCTTTTACACAAGCTCATTATATATATATATATATATATATATATATATATATATATATATATATATATACCCTTACCTTGCCAATTAATTCCTGGCCACTGATAATCCCTTTCTTCCAATGCATTTCAGTAGTAAATCTAAAGTACTATATTTACAATATGCATGAATTTATTCTATTTTTCTACTAATGCTTACATTAATTCCTAACCAATGACAATCACTTTCTCATTCATTTCTGTCATAATCTATGAACAAATTTAAGGAATAAAATATCCTTTTTCAGTGTAATTAAAAATCTCATGTCTGATTTTTCTTCTGCTATGTGCCATATCCTTTCAGGATGTGGATAATCATGGCCCTCCACAACTTTCTGTTCTTTGCAAAGTTATCTAATCCCTGTTCTGTCAACTATTTACACAAACTCATTAGGTAGGTTATGCACTGCTTTCCTCTTGTTATCAATATGTCTTGAGAGTGTCAAATTTTCCAAACCCTCCTTATGTGCCTGTTGTAACCTAGAAGGGGTTACTGAATGAGGAATAGCCAAACTGGAGTTTGGAAATGAAATGATAATCTTTATAACATCAACAAAATACAATACTCGCCAGCAGTGTGAAGTAGGTAAACCACTGCTAGTGGTGGACGACTTAGACAGCATCTTATCCTAACTTACAATACTGTCCAATATATTTATAAGGATTGGTACATACACATTAGTGTTCATAGGTATGATATATAACAGTGCCCTAGAAATTTAAACTGACTTTTTCTGACATTAAATATAAGTGTCCCCTTTTTTCCCATTTTCTTTAAAACTTTGTTTAGTTTCTGGTATTCTCAGTAGAACCATATATCTTTTGCCTTAAGTCTCTTCTCCATCTGAGGCCAGATATTACATAACACTTCAGTACTCTTTCCTTTGTTTTGATTGAAATATCTCACCATGTCTAATTACTAATTTTAATTAAAGAAATATCCTTTTTGGTGTTAATTAAATATCTCAAGTTTAATTAGCGATTTTAATAAATGAAATAATCATTTTATGGGTGATTAAAAATCTCAAATTTGATTATTAATTTTCAATAAATGAAATCATATTCATATTTTAAATTATTAATCACTTCGACAATGGTCCAAATTTTTAAATAAGCTAAGATATATTCAGTTAGAAATACGTGAATAAATATTTTCCTGTTTGTTGGCGTAATGATAGACTGAAAGTGGAAATAGATTCCCATATCAGTGACAATAAAAAGCAGTCTCAAAATCGGTCGGCATGAAGCCAAAATAACTTGCCTCGCTCTAATCGCGCATTTCTAAATCAGCATATCTAAGGAATCTTATTTTGCATGGTCGGTTCTGGTGAGCAAGGAATTCCTGAGAGGGCTGAATAATGAAATGAATTATCAGTTCTGTGACTGACAGTGTCGGTTTGCAAAGGAAATCTTCAAAGATGGGTGTCACAAATATGATATCAGCAACAGAATAATTTTATCAAACTTGCAACTGATTGAGCAAAGAGTTACACACAAAATTCTCTAAAACATCTTGGTGCTAAAATGAGAGTGTCAAATTCTCCAAGCCCTCTTTCCTCATTATGCGCCCAGGAAATTTCAGCTCTTTCTGAAAATGCATAAAAGTCTTACACATTTATAAATCTACCATTCGTAAGTGTGACATATCCTGTCAGCATTCCCCTGCTGTATAGTCCTGGGTAGGATGATAAACTACATCCGGCAGTAAGGCCTCTAATCAGGAGGTTTTGAGAAGTGTGGAACCACTTCTTAATTGCTGTTGTTCCTGGGTCCACCCTAACCATGGGTAGTAGCACCTGTTAGGGTCCCAGCAATAGGCAAATAATGAACTCCTAAACACTATGAAAGTATATGAATACATTTTTATAGTAAAAATATCAGCAGTACATTTTTATATAAAAAATTACTATTGATATCTATTTATTGTAGAATTACTAATAATTCATTTTTAAAGCAAAATGACCAACAACATATTTTATAGCAAAATGACCAACAATACATTTTATCTGTAGTTGAAGCCATAAAACTATGTTCAAAATATTTAGATTTCAACATTAAATAACCCATAGAGGTGTTGATATGCTGCTAAACAAAATCAACCAAACTGACCAACTCACCTCAATAACATGGCTCCCTTCTGACTTTTCTTTAATTATTTTCATGTCAATTAATTCAATGAGCTTCTCCCCCTCCCCCTTGGTACCTCAACGACATGAATTTAAGCATACTACTAGATTGGCAGTGAATGCTAGACAATTTCCTCAAAGATGAAGAAGAGACTTGAAGCAAGAGAAATGTGGTTCTACAGAAAGATGTTGGAGATATCATGGACTGAACATGTGAGCAATGACAGGGTTTTGGAGAAAATGTAAACAAAAAGGAAACTTATGCCTAACATCAGGAAGAGATGGTTGAAATTTCTGGGGCACATAATGTGGAAGGAGGGCTTGGAAAATCTGTTACTCACAGGACAGACCGAGGGAAAGAGAGACAGAAGAAAACAATGCATAACATACTTGACAAGTTAGTGTTGTGGATTCCGGGATGAAATCCGGTACCAATAGATAACAAACGCCAGGAATGAATATATGAAAATAATGTATAAACGTAATAATACAAATTGGTAAAGCAGGTTAGTAGTTCCAGGAATACGTGTTAGTAGCAAAATATATATACAGTCTTTGGTATTGAAGTATCGCTGTATGACTTCTTACTGAGTCTATGTGCTCGCTCACTGTGACTCCTACAACACTGTTACCTCACCCTCACTCTTCCGGTTACCTACAACCTTTTACTCTGTCACTCTGGACTTGACTCTGTTCTTGCTCTCTCGGGTATTCATTGGTAGTAGTCTAAGTATACACTGGGTGAGTTCATTTGTATAAAAAAAGGGGTGGACCCTTCAACAGTTAGAGAAAATGGATGGTGGAACAGGGTTCAGAAAAGACAGAACTTATTTAAAGCTGCAAGGAACAGGAAATTGTGGAGAGACATGATCGGCTATGTCCTGAGCGAACAGGACACAAAGAAGAAGACTAGATTGTTAACTAGGTCTCACCATTTTACTGTTGAATTATTTAGATATAATCATGTTTTATTCTAATAGTTTATTTTCTCGCACTTCTTGATGTGGAATTGTCTTCTGGTTTCTCACTTTCCTACTGACTTATGTCCATATGTTGAAACACTGGTTCTTGTATAATCACTGAAGTTAAGTAAAGTCGAGCCTGGTCAGTACCTAGATGAGTGACCACTTGGGAATACCAGTTGCTGCAAGTATGTGGGGTGTAATGGATAATGGTTTGAAATTGGAAATTAGAAGGCCAAGTACCAATTCCAGTTAGATTTGTTATATTCACTTACATATAAATACATTTGGGAAAGGTATGAATCTATCTCTTCTCCCGCAGCTATGGGTTAAATAGTAGGACTTTTATCAGTAAATCATTATTATGTTAAAAAATTCTTACAAACTAAAAATATGCAGTTAAAATATTGTTTCTGTTTTGAGGCAAACATGTCCTTATGTTTCCTTTTCATATTTACTTAATTTTCATCGTAATTCTGTCTAATGAAACCAAAATATGTGTTATTTCATAAGGAATTCCAGGACATGATGAAATATTTTTATTAACAGCTCATGCTGGGATCATATAAAATTATTGAGTTATTTCTGGATAAATTTACTTGTCATTAAAAATCTATTTCACCCTAGCAGTCATTGGTAATGCCTTTTGCTTTTATCATAGAGTTGACCTCAGTTATACTCTGTGCTGATCTTTGTATTCACTTGTATATATACACACACTCTATCCTTGATATTGAGCACTTTTACCCATAAATATAGCATACCTTAAAATAATATATATATATATATATATATATATATATATATATATATATATGCTCACATACATATATGGATGAAATAAATAAGGGTGGCAAAAGTGGATGTTATTTCTTTTATATATGGCATTATGTGAGTATATAAGCAGCATTGAATAAAAAACTGACTCTCCCACTTCAGACCTCCACATGGCAAACAATGTCAGTGATGGAATTAATTGTGACTACAAGCTTTCACCATACTTTCATCAAACACAGACACACATACACACACTTTCAAACATTTTTGAAGCAGAAAAATCTTTCTCTATGAAACCTTTACTTAAGGGAAGAACTCTGTTAATTCTTTTTCCCACAAAATACCACTATTTTGCACTCACTTTCAACGACAAATAAAAACTGTTAAACAGTTATTTTGAGTCTTGGTTTTTTTTTCATTCCACTCTATACATTTCCAAGCACACACACACACAGAAAAATCCCTTCCACAAGTGAATTAGATTCTTGGTAAAATCTGGCCTAATGCAGAAATATCACTGAGTTTAAGAGCAAAGAATCAGCATAACAGAATAAATACTACCAATCCCCAGAAATGGATTCAATGAAGTGAGTTAATGTTTGTTTTATAGTTGTCTTACTCAAAAGATAGCTAATTAATGAGGGGTTGGATTAGGAAAGTAAGAGATCTCAATTCAATAAAGAGGAAGTCTCTCATTAGAAAATTGCAAATGGCTGCTTCTAGAACAATATGGTTCCTACAACAATATAGCTGTTCTATTAGGCCATAAATTTTGTTGCTGTCTCTAAAATAGCTTCTGCATAAATTGCTGCCTTCACTGTTCTTCTGTGTTGAGACACAAAGTGAATCATGATCAATGAAAGCTAAGAGCACACTATATATGTCATATATGACCTTCCTATTGGAGTAATGTCCAATCAATAT
Organism: Acanthosepion pharaonis; assembly: GCA_903632075.3. Lineage (NCBI taxonomy): Eukaryota > Metazoa > Mollusca > Cephalopoda > Sepiida > Sepiidae > Acanthosepion > Acanthosepion pharaonis. The sequence goes on along the minus strand of CAHIKZ030000064.1, from coordinate 1,732,598 downwards.
GCCATTTTGGCAACATACACATCTGCAGTGTTCAGAATAAAGTAGGACTGTTTTTTGCAATATAAGTTTAGTTTTATAAGCATCTAAGAATTAAATATATGTGTTCCAAGATAAAATGAAATCAGTGCTCTGTTTGAACTTACATCAGACTTTCTCCATTCTAGAGTGTACTTGCAAAAATTAATTTTCTTTTTTACAATGATGTTCACACTATACAATGTTCAAGAGCCCCTCGAGGTAGAGGGTTACAGAGTAATAGGCAGAGTTTACGGGGTTACATGGAGAAGATAATGGTTAACACTAGACTTGTACTGATTAAGACTGTAGTGATTGGGGAAGCATCCTCTTGGGAGTTGATTCCACAAAGCAATGGTTTATGTGAAGAAGCTGCTCAAGCTGAACTTAGATTTCAGCACTGGAATATGAAGAGAATGGATATAGTTCTTTACAATGTGCATGGCATGGAGGATCTTAGCCGTGAAGGCTAGAACTGGTGGAACTAAGGAATGTAGTTTATCTGAGCACTTTCCATGGAAATAGTGATCGAAAAGCAAGGGGCTTGTGATATTTCGTCTGTGGGAAAGAAGTTGTAGGGTGGAAAATAATTCATCACCCACAAGGACACAGAGATTTTGGACTATTGAGATTGGAAAGTGAAGACTGGGCAGCTCATGCCCATATATGGCAATAATACATTATTTTCAGCTTGATCTGTCTCTTGTAAATCTAAAGGATAGCATGAGGAGTAAGGTGCTTACCGAAGCAGTACAGGAGTAGTATAAAAAAAAATGAAGGCATTAGTCTGTAAATAATGTAAATAATGAATTACAGTCACTTTCCAGTATCTGTATATATTTCTGAGATGAGGTATTATGTACATTATTTACATTATTCAGACTATTGTCCTCATCTTTGTTGCCACATTTATTACAATGTTTCGACCGTTGTACACTCTGGCCTTCTTCAGGTGGTTGGAATGTTAAACTTAACCCTTTATTTTGCTCACTGGGGTAGACTGTTCTAGTTCCACGTGCCATGTTTAATGGATGTCAGTTATCAGTTATCTCCTGTTAATTCGTCTCTCCAAGTTCTCTACTGCTTTAAGCGGGTATTGAACTCACACTCTTTGGGTCCTGTCACTGGAGCTAACCTACGCCTTTATCCACTGTGTCATGTGTCCTCATGGCATTGGTTAGATCCAGTGACAGAACTCAAAGAGTGTGAGTTCAATACCTGGTCAAGGCAGTGGAGAACTTTCAGAGGGGAATTAACAAGAGATAACTGATAACTGACATTCATTAAACACGACATGTGGAACTAGAGCAGTCTACCCTGGTGAGTGAAATAAAGGGTTCAGTTTGACATTCCAACCACCTGAAGAAGGCCGGAGTGTAATACTGAATGACCGAAACATTGTAATAAATATGGCGACAAAGATGAAGACAATAGTCCGAATAATGTAAATAGTATACATAATACCTCATCTCAGAAATATAGACAAATACTGAATGACTGGAACGTAATAAATATGGCGACAAAGATGAGGACAATAGTCTGAATAATGTAAATAGAGCCACTTTCCATTCAGCAACTTAGCTGTTTAATGACTCCTCCAGAGTCTGAAAATTTAATAAAAACAGAGGCTAAAAGACAGAAACTCATTCAACCCATTACGAACAAAAAGAAGCATTTAAAGAAGATTGAAAAAAAATTTTCATTTATTTTAATAACTTTGAACCTTTTCCTATCTAGCAATGTGCTGAATGTGTTTCTGTTTTTATTAAATTTTCAAAATCTGCCCATTCTTTTTAATAACCCTGTAGAATCTGGAGGTACCTTCATTATGTATATTGAACCCCTGTGTCTATAAAAAAAAACAGATATATTTTCAGATGATGCTTTTAAAAGTGTAAAATATGAAAAGACATGCAAAAAACAATATTGCATTTTTATTAAAGAAGTACTTGTTATTTTAATAATTAAATTGCTTTTAAAATAGTGGATGTATTTTGTATGTTAAATAATAAAATTTAAAATTTTTCCAAAAAAATTAATAAAAATTTATTGTACTAACTTTCACACCCTACTACCCACTTACCTGTTTGAATTTCTCCCCCAAATTTGATTTTGACTGGTCAATGTATGACAAGTTTAGAGAGTGTGAAGAACAGATGGATTAACAGAAGCCACAGAATTATATATAGAGATTTTTCATGTGTTCTTAAATTTTTTCTTTTCTGAACATAAATTATATAAAAATTGTCTGAATGCAGTGTATGTCTGCATGCTTTCGGCTTTTCTTTTTGCCATTATCACCTGCAAGATCCAAACTACAGAGAACCAATATTATTTATGAATTCACGTGTCTCTCAAGGAACTGTGTTCCTGATCAAACCAAATTCATGAATAATTATAGTGGCTAAATCATTACATGGCTAACCAGAAGATTCATGTTACATCTCTCTGACCATAGCTCAATTAGGCCTCATTTAAATACACATGGAGACCTACCAAACTTCATCTGCAACATACTCATTAATAATACAAATATAAGAGCTTCATCTTCAGCTAAAAATAATGGAAGCATTAACAATAAAA